>NAJN01000326.1:0-25966 GCA_005059845.1 Cryomyces minteri
CCAGAGGTAAACGGCCGAATCTAACTTGACGTTGGGTCTCTCGGTGCAGAACTTGCGTCACGGCGCCGACGGAAGAAGAACCTAAAGGGAGCTTGCGCTTGGACCCTTTCAAAGCTTCCATTCTCCTCGCCTTTGCCTTGGCTTATCTTCACAAACACTGAAGTCGGCGAGTGTGAGAGACGCGAGTAGCCCCTCAACGCCATCAGCCGCCACCAATCCACCATTCCACCACCCTCAGCACGCGACATCGTCCTTTCACTCCGCGAACCATGGTTGGAGCCAGTGCTGCGAGGCCAATGGCAGTCGCCAGTCTCCAGAACGTAGGCCGTCGTACACTCGCGACTTCGAGGCCATCCCTAATCTCCAAAGCTCGACCAGCAGCCCGAGCTACTTTCGATAGAACCACCCTCCGTCAATCGTTTCGGCGGTCGTACGCTGACGATGTCATCAACCCCGCGGTCAAAGCGAAGGCCAAGAGGGGATCGTGGTTTGCGTTGAAGTGGCTGTGGAGGTTGACATACCTCTCTGCAATCGCCGGCACAGGATGGGTGGCATATGGCATCTACGAGAGCCGACATCCAGCAGATCAAGCGGACCCGGACTCGAACAAGAAGACCTTGGTCATACTAGGTATGCTGCGATTGGTCACGATCCATGCAGGAGAGCAGTCAATTGACGTTCCATAGGAACTGGCTGGGGTTCTGTCTCTCTCTTGAAGAAGCTGGACACAGAGAACTACAACGTCGTCATCATCTCACCGCGAAACTACTTCCTCTTCACGCCACTTCTCCCGTCATGCACCACTGGCACTATCGAGCATCGATCTATCATGGAACCCGTCCGAAATTTTCTGCGTCACAAGAAGGCTGCCGTGACGTTTTACGAAGCCGACGCAACCAAGATCGACTACGAGAAGAAGATCGTATACATCAACGATGGGTCTGACGTCAAGGGTGCGACTTCTTCGAATGAGGTTCCTTTCGACATGCTGGTTGTTGGCGTAGGTGCCGAGAACGCGACTTTCGGTAGGTCAGGTAGAAGTCACGATGATACATAATATCTCACGCGAAGTCTGCAGGTATACCGGGCGTACGAGAGCATGCTTGCTTCCTCAAAGAAGTGAATGATGCTCAACAAATCCGGAAACGTATTATGGACTGCTGTGAGACTTCAACGTGAGTTCTCCTTGACCCGAAATATCCCAATACATGGGAGCAGAGGCCGCTCCACCAATAACGAGCCTGGAACGCCGACGACGGTGACTTGCACGAGCTGACTCCTTCCCTTTCAGATTCAAGGATCAATCACCCGAAGAGATCAAGCGATTATTACACATGGTGGTCGTCGGTGGCGGACCAACTGGCGTTGAGTTTGCCGGCGAACTTCAAGACTTCTTCTCCAACGATCTCAAGAAATGGATTCCGGACATCAAAGAGAATTTCCATGTCACTCTTGTTGAGGCTCTACCCAACGTAAGCGAAACACCGAACTTTGCCTAACATCCTCATGCTTACCCTTCGCAGGTTCTGCCCATGTTCTCTAAGCAACTGATTGAATACACCGAAAAGACCTTCAAAGAGGAAACCATCACTATCCGCACAAAGACCACGGTCAAGAACGTTACAGACAAATACATCGAGGCTGAGTCTACTGGACCCGATGGTAAGAAGGTATTGGAGAAGATCCCGTACGGTCTGCTGGTCTGGGCTACCGGAAATGCCCTACGACCTGTGGTCAAGGATCTCATGAGCCAAATTCCTGCACAGAAGGACTCTCGCCGCGGTCTCGTCGTCAACGAATATCTCGTCGTGAAAGGCACTGAGAACATCTGGGCTGTCGGGGACTGCGCCATCGCAAATTACGCACCTACTGCTCAGGTGGCAGCTCAAGAGGGTGCATTCCTTGCTCGTCTATTCAACCAAATGGCCCGAACCGAAGAGATCGAGATGGAATTGAAGCACCTCTCTCATGTCCAGGAGGTCGCACCGAGCAAAGAGAAGCGTGACGAGGTCTTCGCGCAGATCAAGGATCTGCAGAGAAGGCTTCGAAGAGTGAAGCAAATGGGCCCGTTCGAGTACTCGCACCAAGGCAGTCTGGCATATATCGGCAGTGAGAAGGCCGTCGCTGATATCAGCTGGTTGACGGGCAACTTTGCCACTGGTGGTACCCTTACTTACTTCTTCTGGAGAAGTGCCTATCTGAGCATGTGCTTTAGCAGTAAGTCTGGAACGACCCGTTCCCGCTCAGACAAAAATGTCACTGACGGCTCTTCTAGCACGGAACAGAATTTTGGTCATCGTGGACTGGGTCAAGGCCAAGATGTTCGGCCGCGATGTCTCGAGAGAGTAGGCTCTTTCCTGGGTGTTCTTACTGGGCAAGACAATACCACACGCATTCTCTTTACCGATCCGACCGACCTGACACCATCCTCTTGAACCTCTTCCGCCGCATTCGCAGCCGGGCTGATTCAGCGCTCTGCTGAGTTGTGGTCCTCTTCGGCTTCCCCGTAGTGTGCCACCACCTTTCACGATACCTCGTTGACGTTGGCGTGGGTCTAGAATTGGTCTTCGTCTTCCTGTAAAGCCTAGGGGGTTGCTTTCTCATACGTTCTTGTGTAATCTAATTATCTCCCTCCTGATTGACAGACGAGCTGTAGCTGTGAAGCAGTTCGCACAAGAGATATGCTTCATGGACAGCTTTCGTAATGCCAAGCTAGGTTTTGGTCAATCGCATCCTTTGAGAGTAATGGAGCATCAGGACCAAGTGAGCGACCTGCGTTGAGGCGCAGCTGGTTGCGTAAAAGACGTGTCGAACTCACATTTTCCAACTACCTGCTCGCTTGACAAAGCCCTACTGCTGTTCACAGGATGTCGGTTATGGGAATCCGCGAGTTTTTCCCTGGGATATCCGACACACTGAAACAACTTCCAGCGCAGTGTGCTGCTGAGGGTTAAATTACGGTAGAGGTAATTTCACGTGAAAGGCGCGAACTCAACCCTGCGGCAGTGACGTGTGAGGTCGCGGCCAAGATTTCCCCTTCTCCCGTATCAAACCACCATCATGGAGGAGCGGAGCTCAGGATGAAGAAGACTCTGTTGCTATGCTTCATACATGGCTTCAAGGTGGGCAGCTTCATTCCCACATACCCAGTCTAATCCGCCACTAAACTGCGACAGGGCGGCGACGACACGTTCGGCGAGTTCCCTCAGCACATTGAGGCCCTCGTCAGCCATGCACTGCCTAGGATCGCGGTCCGCACGATAACGTATCCTAAATACGACACGAGAGGGGACTTGCATGAGTGTGTTTCTAGGTTTAAGGAATGGTGCGCTCACTCTGCCGCGCTCCTACAAGCATTGTCGGGTTATAACACCAGAGCAGGTTACAAAATAAGGTCATTGACCTTGAAGTCGCAAATGGTACACCGTCCCCCACGGTAGATCCCTCAGTGCGGATCATCCTTGTCGGCCACTCGATGGGCGGCATTGTAGCCGCAGAGACCGTCCTCTCAATCACCGGCGACCAACCCATCCCAGCCAAAATCTCCTCCTCGTGTCCTTCTTCCCCATCGTCCTCCAAGGAGCCATCAACGTTCATGTTCCCCTACATACAAGGCATCTTGGCCTTCGACACGCCCTACCTAGGCATCGCCCCAGGCGTAGTCGCCTACGGAGCTGAAGGGCAGTGGAACACAGCCACGGCGGCCTTTTCGGCCTACAGCCAGGTCTCCGAGATGTTCGGTTGGGGCTCGCGACCCGCATCACCACAGCCCCTCGGCTCCGAAAAAGCGCTACCCGCGCCCAGCGTCATGAACAGCACTGGGGACGCAGCGGCCGCACCGCTATGGCAGCGCTGGGGGAAAGTCGCCATGTTCGCGGGCGCGGCTGGAGCGGTAGCTGCCGGCGGAGCAGCAGCATATGTGAAGCGAGACACGCTCTCCGAAGGCTGGACGTGGGTAGGATCGCATCTCGAGTTCGTCGGCTGTCTGGCGCGCGGCGAGGAGATGAAGAAGCGGCTCGCCGCCATCGTCAAGCTGGAGGACGAGCGCGGCTTCGGCTTCGCGAACCTCTATACCAACCTGAGCGCTGCCGTCAAGGGGAAGACGTACTACAGTGGCAAGGTGCTGGGGGAAGACCGTACCTTCTGCGTTGTGCCGAAGCCGGACAGCCCGAGGAGGAAGTACTTCTGGCCGGCAGTCAACGATAAGGCTACTGCGGAGACGGCGGCGCATACGTCTATGTTCTTCCCGAGGGAGAACCCAGGCTACTTTGTGATGGGCGAGAAGGCGAAGGACTTGATTGTCGCGTGGGCGGACAATGGATGGTACGTGGATGCCAGCGACGATGAGGGGATGACGGAGAATGGAGGTGCTGAGACGGCTGATGCGCCTGAGGTTGAAGAGGGAGTGTGCATTGATGCTGAGCCTGGTGCACAGCGGTAGAGCGTGCGAGGCTCGGAGGGGACATTGGTGTCGTCACGAGCGCAATGCTCTCAACATCCAGCGACTCTGTTTGCTCGACTTTTGATACCATAGACTATCACTGTAGTCAGGCTAGAGGTTGTATAGGCGTACCTGACCTTATGCCTTCTATGGGTTTCACGCTTGTCGCTAATGACCTACAGCCGTGCTGTAAAGTATCTGGATGTTATGGCTGGTGACAGTGCTGTATACATAGATATCCGAAAGATTCGTTACTCTGGTTCTTTTCCCACGAGTGAGTGCTTCATAGCGAATACCCGTGTAACATTAGCGGGGTATAGAGCATTGAACAATATATTTGAAAATTTGCCTTGAATTTGTGGCTAATGTACCGGTCTGCGTAGATGCTACACTACCACAAATGCACTTACGTTAGTACTTTTATAATTATGAGTTTGATTGGTTGTATGTGCAGTAGTTAAGAGCACCGCATCAAAGGAAGAGCTGTGCGCGGCGTAGAAATTTAGACCCCGCTCCGAAGCAACGGATCTTTTGAAATTCTCTGTACGTCACCCGACAAGGATTCGCCATCGACGCTTTATTCCCTGGGCCCTGGGCGTTGTCCGCGTGTACCAGTGACAACCTCGCCCGTCGCACTGCGACGCCAGCTGAACGAGAGAGAAAGCACGACCATCGCGAAGTGTTCACAGAGTTGGTAGAGAGCGCCTGATGGACCTGCCAAAGTCGACCTGTCGACCGAGACCCGATTGTTAGAGGTCTTCACTGATCTTCCTCGGACCTCTGCCAAACAACCCCGCAAGGCTTGCGCAAACGGTCGAGGCGAAACAATGACTGGCTACATTGAGCCCACCGGCTTGGGGAATGGTGGGATCAGAAGAAGACACTCTGCTCAGCACGACGAGGGGGAGACAACGCAAGGAAGCCACGGCGGAATACAGACAGGAACCCAAACGATGAACGCCCCCGTGCGAAGATCCGCCAGCGACTCAGACCAGCCAGTCTCAGGCGTTCCTTCTGGTCCAAACAACGCTGGAGCGAGTTTTGCGAACTACTCTGCCGACCATGCGCCAAGAGTGCGCTTTTCGGCAGACTACGAGAGAAACTCAGGGTGGTCGAAGGCGGTGGACGGTTCGGGAGAAGATGGCGTACACGGCGACTCGAGATCAACAGCGGATAGGCAGATGGGAGCACCGAGCATGCCCGTAAATACTGGGAGTACGCCGCAGAGTTCTTCGACGTTCTCAGCGCAAGGCACTTCCGGATCGGCTCCTGGTATCACGCCGTCCCGCCCTCTACGAAGCGCGGGACCCGTGCTTGTGTCGTCCCGCAGTCGCAACAGAGGGTACTCCCTACGAACCACGTTGTTCCAGAGGCACGCGAAGGAAGAGGCAGAGGGCGGCAGTTCTATCATCGAATTAGACGAGGTTGGGCCATCAGGACAGCCGGGAAAGCGTCGTACAGCTACGGACCATGGCCCTTCTAAAAAGTCAATGGATGCCACTGTAACAGAAGCACCAGCACTCGATCATGAACATCCTCGGTTGCCTGAGAGGCCTATCAAGAAGGGCCTAACAGGCATCTCCGCCTTACCGCACTATGAGACCTGGATACAAAAGAGAGCAGCCCGGATGGGGCCCATTGAGAAGGTCAAGTCAACAATCGAGCACGTCCGGAAAGTGGTATTGCGCATTCAGGAGATACCACCGAGCAAGGACGGCAGGCACATCGATCTTGATGCGTGCCGGAAGAAAGCCCTGTTAGACGAGAGGACCGGGAGGCTCTACATTGACAACACGATTAGATCGAGTCGATACACTGTGTACAACTTTGTTCCTAGGCAGTTATTTGCGCAGTTTGGCAAGCTTGCCAATTTGTAGGTCGCACTGCGATCTGTTGGTGTACTAGAGCACTGACCAGATCGCAGCTATTTCTTGTGCGTCTCCGTTCTGCAGATGATACCCGGTAAGCATATGAACGATGCCATGGTTTCAACTGTGTTTTTGCTAACGACCAGGCAGGACTGAGTACTACTGGAAGTAAGTGATCTAGTCGAGTCAAGCTTGATAGTACTGACACTGGCAAAGCTTATACTACGATTATTCCTTTGCTGTTTTTTGTGAGTCTATCTATGGCGAAAGAAGGCTACGACGATTTGCGCCGGTATCGACTTGATAAAGAGGAGAACAACCGAAGAGCATTGATCTTGCATGCCTATCAACCAACTCCCACAGCACTCCCGCAGGAAAGCGGATCCTCGTCCATGTCCGTTGCGCCTATACAGTGGGCCTCTACGAAATGGCACGACGTGAAGATTGGCGATATCATAAAGCTTGAACGCGACCAGGCTGTACCAGCAGACATGGTTTTGCTACACTCCACGGGTGCGAACGGTGCAGCATATATCGAGACGATGGCTTTAGACGGAGAGACCAACCTGAAAAATAAGCAAGCACCGCGCTCAGTTGCCAAGTCATGCAGCAACTTGAAGCAACTCGCAGCATGCGATGCACACTTCGTTGTTGAGGACCCCAACATCGACTTGTACAGCTTTGAAGGTCGAGTGGGCTTAGCTGGCGAGGTTTCACCCTTGACGAACAACGAGATCATCTATCGCGGCAGCATCCTACGGAACACTCCAGAGGCGATCGGCATGGTCATATACACTGGCGAGGAGTGCAAGATCCGCATGAACGCCAACAAGAATCCTCGCATCAAGGCACCCGCATTACAGTTCGTGGTCAACAAAATCGTTGTCATCATTGTGATCTTCGTCATCGCTCTTGCGATCTTCAACACTGTTGCCTATCAAGTATGGAGAGAGACTACCGAGGCAAGATCATGGTATCTGAAAAACGCCAAAGTGGCTTTCCTTCCGATATTTACGAGTTTCATTATTATGTTCAACACGATGATCCCGCTGTCTCTGTATGTCAGTTTGGAGATCATCAAACTCTGCCAGATGCTCCTGCTCAACGACATTGACATGTATGACGAGGTCTCGAATACACCTTTCGAGGCTCGGACGTCTACCATCAATGAGGAGCTTGGGCAGATTAGGTGCGCATACTAGATCCCGAGACTTCGGCATCCGGCTTACTTTTCGCTAGTTACATCTTCTCCGATAAGACAGGAACCTTGACGGACAACTCGATGAAGTTCAGGAAACTCAGCGTTGCAGGGACAGCATGGCTCCACGATAACGATCTGAAGGCGGGCATGGAGCGCGAAGCACAGCGCTTGCTGCACAAAAGCGGAAACAAGAAGAGCAAGGGCAAAAGACCACTACGACATGGACGCAAACCCGAGTCGCAAACTACCTCGAGCTACTTTGGACTTGATGGTGCATTTGACGACACACTGATTGGCTATGAAGATACCACTAGGAAATCAACATCCAATTGGACCTCGTCCGCACGGCCTGCGAAGTCGCAGCCAGAGCTTTGCACTGTGGAGATGATACGATATATGCAGCAGAAGCCCTTCACAGTCTTTGCACGGAAGGCTCGAATGCTTTTGCTATCGATTGCGCTCTGCCATACATGTCTGCCAGAAGAGAAAGAAAACGGCGACATCGAATTCCAAGCATCTTCGCCTGACGAACTGGCCCTTGTCCAAGCAGCTCAAGAATTGGGGTATCTGGTGCTGGATCGCCAAACCGGAACCATGACGCTAGAGACCTCCCCTTCAGGTCCAGATGCTGAGCCAGTACTGGAAACCTATGAAGTGCTCGACGTTATCGAGTTCTCCAGCAAACGAAAGAGGATGTCAGCCATCGTCCGGTTCCCAGATGGACGCATTTGCGTGCTCACCAAGGGAGCTGATTCAGTTGTTATGCAACTGCTCAAGTTGGCGACGCTGGCAAACCAGAAAGTCGTAGAGATCGAGGCAAGAGCTAGCAAGAGAAAGAGCATGGAGGCCCACCATGCCCTGGGGCGGAAGAGCGAACAGACCGAGCGAACAGGCAGCATCGCTTGTCCGAGCATGGGTCGTCCTAGCCTCACCATAGGGGGTCGTACCAGCATTGGCGGCCTCGGTCGGCCGAGTTTGACTGGGAGCCGGCTACGACCTATTCGTGACGAGCTAGACTCGTGGCTTACCGAGAAAGAAAGGGACGTTGATGCGAGCGACATAGGGAACAGCGAAGCTTACTACTCGCCAAGACCCTCAATCCAGATCGCTGGTCGTCACTCACTGAGTGGGTCGGAAGCCAGGAGCTCGATGCAACTGGACGAAGAGGAAGACCTCGTGGAGGAAGCGCTCGTTGTTGACGAACCCTTGGTCATCGAACGTTGCTTCCAGCACATCAACGACTTCGCAACCGAAGGTCTAAGGACGCTGTTGTACGGTTACCGCTTCTTGGATGAGCCGGAGTATACGGCTTGGAAGAAGGTGTATCTAGACGCAACCACCAGCCTAGTCGACAGACAAATCCTGATCGAGAAAGCCGGAGAGCTCGTCGAACGAGATCTCGAGTTAGCTGGCGCTACGGCTATCGAAGACAAGCTGCAGAAGGGCGTTCCCGAAGCAATTGACAAGTTGAGACGCGGCAACATCAAGATGTGGATGTTGACGGGAGACAAGCGAGAGACAGCCATCAACATCGGACATTCGTGTCGGCTGATCAAGGACTACTCTTCCGTCACTGTTCTGGACCACGAGACGGGGCAGGTGGAGCAGCACATTGCCGCCGCCATCGTCGACATCAACGGCGGCAATATAGCGCATTCCGTCGTGGTGATAGATGGGCAAACTCTAGCAATGATCGAGGCGGACGCGTCGATCGCGTCGCTCTTCTTCGACCTGGCTATCCTCGCCGACAGCGTGGTATGTTGTCGTGCATCCCCCAGCCAGAAGGCTAGCCTCGTCAAGGCGATCAGGAAGAAGGTGAAGAAGAGCATCACTCTTGCAATCGGTGACGGCGCAAACGATATCGCCATGATACAGGAAGCCCATGTCGGTATCGGCATCACGGGGAAGGAGGGGCTTCAAGCAGCGCGAACATCGGATTACTCGATTGCACAGTTCAGGTTCCTCACCAAACTCCTACTCGTCCACGGTCGATGGAACTACATCCGAACGTGCAAGTACACCGTTGGCACCTTCTGGAAGGAGATGATGTTCTACCTGACGCAAGCGCTCTTTCAGCGCTGGGTGGGCTACACCGGAACATCACTATACGAGCCGTGGAGCCTGAGCATGTTCAATACGCTCTTCACGTCGCTGCCCGTCATCTTCCTAGGCGTCTTCGAGCAGGACCTCGCCGCGTCGACGTTGCTCGCAGTGCCGGAGCTGTACACCAAAGGCCAGCGCAACGGTGCCTTTAACCTTCGCCTCTACCTCGGCTGGATGTTTATGGCGGCCTCGGAAGCCATGCTCATCTTCTTCTGCATGCTGGGCCTGTACGCACAGACCCGGTTCACCATGGACCAGGGCATCTTCGCCATGGGCAACATGGCCTTCAGCGCCTGCGTCGTCCTGATCTCCACCAAGCTCCTCCTCTTCGAAATGCACAGCAAGTCCGTCATGGCTGGCCTCGGCGTCTTCCTCAGCATCGGCGGGTGGTGCCTGTGGAATCTCGTCCTGTCCGCCACCTACCGCAACAACACGCGCTACAACGTCAAGGGCGGCATCTTGCACCGCTTCGGCCGCAACGCCGCCTGGTGGCTCGCCTTCATCTTCATCCTCGCCTGCGTCTTCGTCTTCGAAATCGCTATCTCCGCTCTCCGCAAGGCCTGGTTCCCGCAAGACGTCGACCTCTTTCAGACCTTCGAGCGCGATCCCGCCATCGAAGCCCGCTTCGAGGAGGCGAGTGCCGCGGAGCTGCAGATGGGCTGGCGGCGGCGCGGGGGCAGCGGCGATGCCAGAGGCGGGCTAGTCCACGCGAAGGCCGAGCAATGGGCGAACAAGAGCAGTGTAGAGCTGCAGCGCTCAGCCGAGGCGCAGGCGAAGCGCGAAGGCGAGGTGCAGGACCTGCTCGACCGGCCCCGCACCATGCAAACCGGCCTCTGCGCCGTCGAGACGGAGGAGCAGAAAGTCATGGTCGACGACGGGCCGAGGCGCAGCACGGATATCAGGGAGGTGCTGGAGCGGAGGGTCGGGGGCGGGTGATGACTGGCGCGTAGGCATAGACCTTAGACTACCAGTAGCAAGACAGTTCTCGAAACCCAAACTGCCGTCGCAGGCTCGCCGTATGGAGATGCACCAACGTTGGCTGAGCGCGTGTACGGCGGCAGCTGTGCGCGCCAAGGAGTGGAAGCAATGTCGATGCGTGTAGGCACTCGTCACGCGGTTTCTCTTGACGCGGTCGCCAGCCCAAGTCGCACCGCCTCGTGACTCGAGCGGTGAAACAGACTCGAGAAGCGCCACAACCCGCTCCTCCGTTGTCCTCCCATCTCGCAGCGCTCCAGCTCAACGGCTCCTCCCCTCCCGACGCGGTTCGAGTTGTGTGGGGTGCGGTCGTCGTTTGCCGCTGTGCAGGCGTGTTTGTGTGCCTGTCGGGCGGCCTTACGTCGGTTGGATGTGTGTGGTTGGGTGTACGGGGAGCTGCTGAGAGAGCAGCGACGGGCCTCGAAGATACTGCATGAGCTGGGAAGGGGCTTCGTAGGTGTTCGGCGGATATTGGAGGTGGTGTTTCCTGGCTTCTAGCGATTAGGATAGGGGGCCAAGAGAGTGGTTTATACCACCAATATGAGTCACCGAATATGGGGCATGATTGACGTGGTTTGGAAGGCCTGGCTACGTCCGGTGTTGCTCGTGTTGCGTCTGCTTCTGTGCCTCCCCAGCGCGTGGTGAAGACGGGCGCATTACGTGACCTGCAAGGGCGGCATGCTAGAGCAGGCCGGAGCAAGTCCTGCGAACCCCATCATGAACCGGTTCTCATCTTTTCCTCCGAGTGCATCCAGCACCCCCAACCCGCTTAAACTCACTCCCACCGACTATCTCTATTCATCTCCTCCGCCTCCCTCCCCACCCTCTCCATCCACCGCTTCACCAGCTCCTCGTTCTCGCGCGCCAGCTTCTCCGCCCGCTGCTCCGCCATGTTCAGCTGCAGGCTCAGCGCCACCATCTCGTCCTGCACGTTCTGCACCAGGCGCGCCTTCTCGCGCAGCTCCGAGTCGCGGTCTGCAATCTTGCGGGTCAGCGACGCGATCTGCGACGTCAGGGTGGCGATTTGCGCGGTGTTCTTGGTGGTCTGGGCGAGTAGGGTGGTGCGCGATGTTGCGAGGGTCGCGACTTGGAGCGTCAGGGCTGCGCGGGACTGTTGGGTCGAGGCGAGGTCGAACCGGAGCGCCGAGAGCGCGTCCGTGGGGACTGGCTCGGTGTCCTTCGAGGGCGGCTGTCGTTGGGCTTTCTGCGGTGTGCCGGGTCGTGCTTTGGACTCGGGAACAGGGGAGGAGGGTGGAGGGGGGTGTGTCGCGGCTCGTGCTGCGGCTTCTAGAGCTGCCGTGCGGTCGGCGAGCTTGGTGTCTGATCGTGGTGAGTAGATGCGACTGGCAACTGGTGGAGAGGGACTCACAGGCGTTGATTGTTGCTTCATTGGCTTTCTCTCGTCGGTCCCGCTCGTCGAGAGCAGCGGAGTATTGACTTATCCAGTCGCTCATCCTGGCAGTACAACAGGTGTGGGGGCTTCGGTCACCATGATTGACGCGGCAGGAGACTTTGGTATGCTGCGTAGGAGGATACGATAGCAGACATATATACCGGGAGAATCTTTGTAAAGTCGTACTGGGGTTGGGCAAGATGGATAAGTGTCTCCTGCTTGAACGAGCTTCAACGTTTCGTCGTCCACAAGGCGGCGGGGGAAGGTCTCCCGAGCATTGCTTCAACTCCGACCTTTTAGCAACGCACCAAACCGCCCGTTCACATCTCATATATACCACTGATACGATGCACACCCGCCCTCTCACTGCCTCCGGCCAGGCCCTCTATCGCGTCTTCATCCGCCCAGAGCTCTCTGTCTCTCCCATCAGCATCAACACCAAATCGTTCCCCCCTCCGCAACCTTGGCAGCGCCAGCCGATCCCTCACAGCCACCATCGCGCCTTCTCTCACACCCCCCGCGTGGGCTTCAAAGTCCGCGCACCCGTGAATCGCACCCAGCTCTACGACGAAGAGATCGCGTCGCAAACCGTGCTGGTAGTGGACGAGGCCGGCAAACTGCAAGCGCCGCAAACGCGCTTCGACGTGCTGCGCAGCTTCGACCGCAAGACCCACCACCTGGTGCAAGTGTCACCCCCTTCTCCCTCCGGCGACCCGCCGACCTGCAAGATTCTGAGCAAACAGTCCCTGCGGGAGGCGGAGCGGGCGAAGCAGAAAGCGCTGACGAAGAAGACGCCCGAGCAGACGACCAAGCAGCTGGAGCTGAACTGGGCGATCGACAGCAACGATCTGGGACATCGCATGAAGCGGATGAAGGAGTTTCTGGAGCAGGGCAAGAAGGTCGAGGTTGTGTTGGCGGGGAAGCGGCAGGGGCGGAAGGCGAGTTTGACGGAGGCGCAGGAGGTCGTGAGGGCGATTAGGGAGCGTGCGGAGGAGGTGGAGGGCGTTAAGGAGTGGAAGAAGATGGATGGGAAAGTGGGCGCGATGGCGACGCTGTTCTTTGAGGGGAAGCGGAAAAGTACGTGATCACATCAGTGATCGGAGTCGAAGAGTTGGATGTCAGAAGCACTGCTGGAACCGGCCTTTCGGTGGTCAAGTGGTAGGATTGCCGCCACTGTCAACGAAATGCGCTGTCGTGACCTTGATTGGAGAGTGGCCACGAAGCGTTCGAATCACTGACGGGAAAGAAGTCTGCACAGATTCCCCAAGATTCGGACACCTCTGATCCTCCACGAAGAGGCAATCAGAAGGCGCAAAGTTGGTCTTGAGTGTCAGGACTGGGTATCGGACCCAGAGTTGTAGATTAGCAGTGCTTGTACAACAGTGTAACAGATGTTCCGATCAATCACGCACATCCACACCACGCTATCGCCAAACGCTCCAGCATCAGCCTTCCACATTCACCGTCGTCAGATCGCTGACGTGGTCCTCGAACATCGTCGCCAGCGCTTTCCTCTCGACGATCAACCTCCCCGTCTCCAGCAGATCCTTAACATCCACATCGTCCCTCTCCAAAACCCTACCGTCCTCTCCCGCCTTCTCCAACGCCTCCCTTATGTTCTTGTTCCTCGCTCCGTTCCGATCCACAATGACCGTACTCCTCCCCTCCGCATTGCCAAACCCGCACGCCTCAAACACCTCTTTCACATACCACCGCTGCGGCGACTCGATCTCGGCATCCTCAACAATAACCAGCTCGCCCTTTTGATACCGGTATGACAGCGCCGTCCGCCACGCCAGGTCGTAGATCTTCCGATTCAATTTGGTGCTGAAATCTCGTGGGTGTGGACCAAACGCCACGCCACCGCCCCGCAGCATCGGACTCTTCTTGTCGCCCAGGCGCGCGTGTCCGGTACCTTTCTGCGGCCGAATCTTGCGCCCGCTGCCGTGCACGTCGGCGCGCCATTTCGTCGATGCGGTGCCCTGCCGGGTTGCGTCGCCTTCGAAGATAACAGCGCGATGCAGGATATCTCGCCGGAGCGGGAGCAGAAGATGTGTAAAAGGGTAGGTGAGGAAGCGGAGGGGCTCGAGGGACGGGAAGGCGTAGAGCGTTGCTGTTGCTGTCGTGGGTTGGATGTGTGCCGGTATGGAAGCGGAAGGCTTGGTCGTAGATGAATTTGTGGGAGGTGCAGTGGAGGTAAGATGGGCGTTTGCGTAAGATTGAAGGATCTGCTGGCCGGGGAGAGATGTTTCCGTTGCCATTGAGCGGGTGAGGGTAGGTATGAGGCATTGCTGCTGTTAATGTTAGCTTCGGTGCGAAGTAGGTGCAGCTGGAGACGTACTGCAAGAGAATCTCGGGCATGACCACTCCGTACAGTCTGTGATACGAAGGTCTGAGCAGGCCGTGCGAGGGTTTTGGAAGCCATCTTGGATGGCAAAGACGAGTGCCGCTGTGTCGTGGAATGTCGTTGACGGGGATGGCTTTGGGAGAGGCTGCGGAGCGGACGCAAAATGTTCGGAAGCAAAAGCACCACCCATTCGGTGCAGTACCATCTACAAGGCCATCGCCATCACCCTTCACCTGTCACATCTACAATGTCGGCAGCAAGGCAGGCCTTACGGCCTCTTGCGAGATGTGTACACAGTGCAGTAACAAGCAAGAAGGTCGCCAGTACTCGCGCCTTTTCAGCCGCTTCACGGGCCCTGGAAGAAGTGCATGTTGAAGAGACAGCAACTCCACCATCTCCACCACCTTCAGGACTCGATCCTAACCTCGTTTCGACCCGCCGTGAAGAGCGGAAATTACTCAAGGACCAGAAACTCCTACCAATTGGCTCTCGCCGACGACGCGCAGCTCTCCATGGCAGCGCCAACATTCCGTTCGAGCAGCTTCCCTATCAGTGTTTTCAAGAAGCGCGGAAGATCCTCCAGGCAGATCGGAAAGAGAAACTAGAGCAGATTCAGGCGCAGAGGACTAGAATCGCGCGCCTGCAGGCGCAAGAGCCGTATTCTGGTGGTGCGTTGGAGAAGGAGAGGCGGTTGAAGAGTATGCAAAAGCATCTGGAAGACCTGAAGATTCTGGCGGATATCAATGATCCAATGATCAAGAAGAGATTCGAGGATGGTGATGGTGAGCGAGCCTTGTGTTGTTGAGAACCCTCACATGCCTTCATGGATCTCGCTAATGTGATTCATACTAGGTGACATGAACAGACCCATCTACCGCTACCTCGCCGACCGCCGGTGGCGCTCGTATAAACGTCTAGTTCTCATGCAACGTATTGAGCAAATGAACGTTATTCCTGATATCCTACCCAACATGGACCCCATCGCGGAGGTCAACCTCTCGTTTGGCCGGCGCAACGTGCAACCAGGCGAATTCGTCGATTCGCGCGTCAGCGAGCTCCCAGGAACTCTCAACGTCCAAGTCTTCGATAAAGGGAGCAGGCCTGTCACGGTAGCCATTGTCGACGCCGATGTGCCCGACGTGGAGAACGATCGCTTCAACTACCGATGCCACTTCTTGGCCGCGAATATCTGGATCGCGCCGAAGCAGACAAAGATCCATTTGAACACTCGTCAGGAGGATAAGATCCTCCTTCCCTGGCTTCCTGCCTATGCGCAGAAGGGAAGTCCCTACCACCGTCTTAGCATTTTCATCTTGGAGCAGCCTGAAGGCAAAACTATTGACGTCGCAGAGGCCATGAAGGAGCGGTTTTACAAGGACGGCACCTCCTGGAAGGTACAGAGGGACAAGTTTGTTCTGCGTAGCTTCATCGACAGACATTCACTCAAGCCGGTGGGTATCACCATGTTTAGGACGCAGTGGGATGAAGGCACTGCTGGTGTGATGCAAAGAGCAGGCATTGAGGGTGCGGATGTGGAGCTTAGGAGGAAGAGGATTGAACCGCTACCGTATAAGAAGAAGGACGGAGCGAGGTACCGGTAGGACTGTGCCCAGCTTTGCATAAATGCTGTTTCAGACGTGTATTATATGGATTCCTACTCTGAAGATTGCGGTAGGTATCTATCTTGACTGGGTCTTTGGAACGCTACTTTTAGACTGTATATCCCAGGACACGCTATCCCAGAGCAACTCTCGCAGACTTTGTTCAATATTCTTGCTCAGGTGTTTTGCTGCGGATTAGTGAGTCAATGTCGTCCCATCTAAAGGTACCTGTATTCTCGTCAAACGGTTTTCTCCGACCCACTCTGCGTAGCAAGTCGTCCGAACCTCCAACTTCGTCTTCACGATGAGCAACACTCCCTTCTTGACACCGACAAGATGGCTCCTGTAGGCCCCATTGAAGCCAGCATCAGAGGTCTCGTCGGACCTTCTCACGTTCATTTCGCCCTCGCGCTCGCAGTCGTGCGATCGAAGCCAGACGACGTCTCTATCAGAGGCGAGTGCTTCCACCATTGTCACGAAGATCCGATCATCCGTACGCTAATGCAATCACAGATTGTGTCCTTCAGCTGCGTAAGCACGTAGCAAACGGCCGTAGAGCAGACAACCATAGCTCAAAACATCGGCACCTGGACCGCTCAGCCTACTGGAAGGCTGAGTACGAGAGGGTTGAGGAGTCTTGTCGTGAGCTCAAGAGCAGGCTCGTCGACCTTGAGAGGCGAAACGACTCTCTTACAACGCAGTCGAAGAGTCAAAGAGATGCTCCGTCAGAAGACGTGATATCGGATTTGAAGCGGAAGAAAAGCGCTTCGGTTGCTGTGGGTGACGGAGCATGTCGACCCGCAAAGCGACCAAAGCTTTCTGAAGATTTAGCTATTACAGTCGGAGACCACTGGCCAAGAGACTCGTTTGTAGAAGACTTCGAGAGCTTGGAAATTGCCATAGGTGGTACGTACAAAGCACCTCTCTGTCCACTCGTTCACCACTGACAGTCCCGAGGCCGTAAAATCGTACAGGATCTGTATTCATTACACAAGCTGTATCAGCAGTGGAGTCCCGACGCTGGTGCGCTGGCTTATCACCTAATTCAAGCCTCGTCCGCCGTAACATCAGTCATCTCATCGGCCTGCAAGCGGCACCATAGCCGCGTGGGCCCTGGAGCCGCAACTTCTGTCAAAGAAAAGCGGAAGCCTTTGAAGGTTTCGTCCGCGCAGGTAGAGCATGACGAGGGGTTGAACGCTGTGTTCCGAGCAGCAGCGCGAGCGTTCACCTCACTGCTGCACGGACTTGCCCAACTCGGCGCCGCAAGCGGAAGCAACAAGTTCCAAGGCTCTGTGATGTATTCGTACGTCAAGATGTTCGCTGGTGTGCTCGACTGCATCGCCGATGCTGCGCTTGTTCGGGCGCAGCAAGACATCGACCACCAACCAGCAGCCTCCTCTACCAAGAGCAAGTCAAAATTGCAGAAGACCATCAAGGAGCTTCAAGTCCCAAGAGCCATCGTCCACTTCCTCATGGCTATAATTAGCACGCTCAACGCCAAATCCGCTGTCCATCGCGACCTCTTCGAAGGCCTGATGTTCATCCTCCTGGATCGTCTCGGGAATAGGCTCTACTCGTTCACCTTCGACCATGAGCGCGGCGCCACGATCGATAGTGAGATAGTAGCATCTATCATCTCCACCGAGGGCGACCCGCACAAACTGCTGGATACACAGGCCCGGAAGATCGAAGCACCGTTCTTGATTCAGGTATTCGAGCGTGCCATGGCCGCTGCGCCTCAATTTCTCGGCTCCCAGGCCTCATTCCGAACATCCAAAAACGCCCCTGCCACATCAAAGTCGTCGACGATCAGGGGCTCCGGTTCAAGCGGAAAGGCTTCGCTGACTCTGCCAGCGAAGAACCGACTCCAGCAGACCCTGGTGAACGGTATATTCGGCAGTGAAGGCGCTGAGCACGAAGAGTTTATGGATTGTTTGAGGATGCCCGCACGTTCAGGTCCCATGCCGCAGCAGCCAAAGCGGGAGAAGACGAGCGTGCCGGAGTGGTTTCAAGAGGAGCTGTGGAAACTACTGGGCTGGGAAATTTTGGCAAGGGAAGGGGAGTGGTGAGCTGGCTGACTCCGGCTTTTGCTGTTGAGCTGCTGTGGTGATCAATTGACCGTGACGTTCACTACTTACCGTGCTGAGACCCCGATATATTGTCAGATCGCATCTTCTTGGGTCACGATGCTTGCTTGATACGCACGCACTCCCAGCCATAAGAGCAAGTCATTTCATGTTTTCCCTAACTCGCGTCTGGTGCTCTCTCACATCCCGCTGTGTATCGCAACACAAGCACCGTTTTAACCTCCTCCTCAGTCCGTCCCCGCCGATCAGTACGTAGCAGTCAACCTCTGCACCAAGTACTCCCCACTGTTGATGCCCTCATATTTCTTGCCCCCCTCTCCATACGTCCCCGGAATGGCATCGATGAACCGATCAAAATTCGGATTACAGAAATACGCAATGCTATACCGCGCCGGATGCACGCCGCTCTCCGTCGGCACCGGCGGTTCCACCACACGGTGCTTGGTGCTCTTGATCGAGTCGTTCGACCAGCGCGCCAACAGATCGCCCGCGTTGACCACGATCGTGTCGGCGATGGGCGTCGCGTCGACGAAATTCCCGTTGGGTGAGAGTACTTGTAGCCCGCCGCGGTCGTCTTGAAAGAGGAGCGTTATGGAGCCGTAGTCTGTGTGCGCGCCCGCTCGGATACTGCCTCCACCCTTGGCGCCCAGGGCCCCTTTCTCGACCTCCGGATAGTGCAGCAGTCGCAGCGTGTTATCCCCAGCGTCGCAGTATCCGTCGAAGAAGGTCTCATCCTCCAGCCCCAACCCCAGCGCAATAGCCCGCATGACTTGGACATGCAACTCCTTGCAGGTGTCGAAAAACTCCCTCATCACGTCGCGAAACACCCTTCCCTCCTCGTCAAACGCATCAGGCCAGCGATTCGGAAATTCCGCCTTGTCGTCCCGCCCAATCTCCATCGACTCCTTCAGATCCGGCATGGCAGCTCTCAGCGCCTCGACGTCCGCCTTGTCGCGCAGGTCAGACACTTTCTCGCGGCCGTGCGCGACGTAGCCGCGGTTGCTGCGTGGGGTGGTCCATGAGAGGACGTCCTTTTGCGCTTGCGGCCGGCGGAAGAAGGCCGCTGAGTGCTGGAAGGCGCGCGCGATGGTGGCAGGTGGGATGCCGTGGTTTTTTATGTAGATGAAGCCGGCACGCTGGAAGCCGGTTGTTAAGGCATGGGCTGCGGTGCGTTTTGAGGACGAGGAGCCGGAGAGGAAGGCGGAGAAGTCGATGAGCTAGGGGATTAGGTTAGCTGTAGGGAAAGAAGCAACGGAAAGAGAGCTAGCTGTACGGGAATGAGGAGGTTGTCTTCCTCCACTGCCGTTTCTGCCATGAAGTTGCTTTATGCGATACGAAGGGAAGCTTAGGTGTTTGCTCGAGGAGTCTTTGAGATTTCGTTTAGGGATTATTTTTACGACCAATGCAGTCGCGTACACAGTTTAAAACTAAGGTACTGGAAGGGTGTGACCGAAGGTGAAGTTAAAAGACGGAGTACTTGAGTTGAACGCCTATCTTGACTATCTGCGCCTATCAACAAGCTCCCAGAAGAGGCAGTTCTAGCAGAACAACCCCACCATATATGGAGGGGCTTATCTGGACCTTCGAGCAGGCAGTGATTGTACCGCAGTTCTTGTTAGTATTCATGGCCTCTACGAGAATCGTTTTAAGATTGAATGTTGCCAAAGAGTTGATTCCGTTTTCGAGGGTCCGAGATCGCAGGGCCCATGACCAGTTTTTATGTCTCTCAGAGAAGCAATGCAAGAGAGAGGGTATTAGCGAGAAGCAGAGACGTGCTGCACCGACACGAACAACAACGGATCGTCCGAAAGAGAATCCGCCAAAATGCCTATAGTCGACATCCATACTCATGTGTATCCTCCGTCGTTCATGGCTCTACTCCGCTCGCGTACCTCCGTACCCTACGTCCGCGAGTTTCCAGACAATCCATCAGCGGGCTCGCGCCTCGTGATTCTTCCTGCAGAAGACACAGCATCGAACTCTCGCGGGCGTCCCGTCGGTCCGGAGTACTATGACATCAAGGAAAAGATCGCCTTCATGGACATACACAAGATCGACATAAGTGTAATATCGCTAGCAAATCCATGGCTCGACTTTCTTCCGAGCAAACAAGCGGCGGAGACGGCGAGGAGGGTCAACGATGATGTCGAGAGAATGTGTGGCGAGTACCCAGGACGGCTGTACGCTTTCGGCACGCTTCCGTTGTCGGCGCCGGCGACAGATGTAGAGGAGGAGATTGAGCGACTCGGCACTTTGAAGCATATGCGCGGCGTCATCATGGGGACGTCCGGCCTGGGATCTGGCCTGGACGACCCAGCACTAGATCCTGTATACGAAGCGCTGGAGAAGACCGGCCAGCTCGTCTTTCTACATCCGCATTACGGCCTTCCGAACTCTGTGTACGGCCCTCGGGCCAGCAATTACGGACATGTTCTTCCTCTTGCCTTAGGGTTCCCTTTGGAAACCACCATTGCGGTGACGCGGATGCTGCTCAGCGGCGTCTTCGATCGGGTTCCGAAGCTAAAAGTCTTACTTGCGCACAGTGGCGGCACGCTACCGTTCCTGGCTGGGAGAATCGAAAGTTGCGTTGCGCATGACGCACATCTCAAGAAAGAAGGGAAGATGGCAAATCACCGTAGTGTCTGGAGTGTGCTGAAGGAGAACATCTATCTTGACGCAGTGATATATTCGCATGTTGCTCTCAAAGCCGCTATCGATACTTCGGGGTCTGATGGGATAATGTTTGGTAGGCGTTACCAGAGTACCGAGCTGAGCGTAGGACTGAAACGGCTGACATGTTGTAGGTACCGACCATCCATTCTTCCCGCCTTTGGAGGAAGGCGAAAAGGAGTGGCTGAGTTTCAGAACCAATTATCAAGCTATCACAACAGCGCTTGGAGAAGACCAGAAGCAGGCTGATATGGTGTTAGGTGGAAATGCAATGAAGATCCTTGGACTTGCAGGATGACGAGCATAACCATCCACTGCAGCTAAACTGTGATTAGTGCAATAAGTTACAACGGTCTTCTACCTTTCAGATTCACTAGAGGAAAGAGTATAGACGAAACAAGGAAGAAGTTCGAGTAGAGCATGCTCTGTGATATTCCTATCTTGCGAAATCATTGAGAGCCAAAAGAGTAGGCGCAGAAAGCAATAAGATAGCCTTCGGATGTATCAAAAACGTGAACTCACAGTCGAGCGCATGATAAGAAATTGTCAAAGATACATAGAATAGACTACAAAGGAACGACGTGCGGCTATGCGAGTGATATTGCTATAGCACTGGATTTCCATGAGGTATGCAATTGTGGTGGCGACAGTTGGAGTCCAGGACCTCCGTTCCGTCATAACATGAGCTGCTTTTTCAAAACAGTTTGGGCATCGATGTGCGCCCTGTGGCTCCCGTATCAGGTGACAGCTTCCAATGCAGTGTTACTTCAGATCGGATGTAACATCGTCGCTGGTAGTGATGATTCTCTGTCATAGAAAGGATGAGACAGCGGCTCAGAACGTCACACCGACTGCTGCGGTCATCGTCTCCAGGTGTTGTCCAACATCAAGTGACAAGAATGCCTTCCCTCGGTTCCCTTACGAAGTCCCATTCAGATTGCCCGTGCAACCATCGACCCGGCAACTACCGATGGATAATAGGTTGAGTCGGTATGTGTCCGGGAGTGGACGGTCTCCCTCAAGTTCCAGGTGCACAGGATCAAGGCTCTGGAAGGTCGTTAAGCACCCGTTGCTGCTGAGGAATCTATGCCATCACGGCCAGCGTCCACGCCTGTGGTGAGGCTGTTTACCTCTCATTCCATCGGGATCCGCTAGGGCCTCGACTCAACCACCGTGGAGCGTCGAGACGAAGAGGATGTTGTCTCGCTTCTGGATTTCGTACTTGTCTTCTCCTTCGAGCTCCCAGTCGGCGTCATTGATGAGGACTAAGATGCCTGGTCGTCTATATCAGAGTGTCAGCATCCCATAGACCCCAGTTTGTTAGGTATAGGACAGAGGCTTACACTGTATCATCAAGTACGAATAGCTCTTTTCTTCGGTCCTTCATCACACTTTGGCAAAGATACCTTACAAGGAACGCAATAGTCGCTGGGTTGCCGTCTTCCTCTCGTGATGGAAGCGAGATGGCATGTTTTCTTTGGTTGGAGAAGAGCATTTCCAGACCTCCACTTGGACAGCATTAGCTAGGATAGTGCTACGAACAGGAAGTGATCCGACGAACGTGAACTCCACTGTTATGTCAAGTGTATCAGGCATCTTTTAAATTGGTTTCTGTAGATCTGTGTGCTGTAATGTGCCCGAGGTTGTTAATTTCTAAGCACATGTAGTATGGATTCATTCCGCTCTACTTATTCATGAAGCTGTGAGACATACGCGGAGAAAAACGAACAGAACTCGTGGTCGTGGTGGAACATCTTTCTGCCGCCGTCTATAAATCTTTGGGCTAATAATTTGGATAGTCACCTTCCAATAATGTCTCCATAAATCACGCTCTCTAAGGGAATTTAGTAATATAGACGTGGTCAAAACAATTCATCATGAGGACATGAGTGTCACGACAGATTTTGTAGCGACTGGAGGCAACCGGCATCCCGCAGCTGCAGATTGGGAGACCGGCTTGCTTGCTTTCGGTGCCGACAATAATGTAGCTCTTTGGAATCCAGCAAATCCGAACACCAGAGGAATCAGTGCTCTACTTTCTGGACATACCGACACCGTGAACGTTGTCAAATTCTTTCCATCACCAAAGGCGAGAAATTCTTCGGAGAAATCCTCAAGGTAAGGGCTTGACTCTCTATACACCTGGAGGAACTCTCTACTAGCATCTTCATCAGTCCGTCCTAAATGACATGGAACAGAACGCCTCGTTGTACAATTCTTTCCAGACAGAGCTTGCTTCGCCTATATTTCACTTTCTTAGTCAGTCGTCATTCCAGAGTCACGTACGCTCGTGAATAGAACACAGCGTTGCGGAAGTCAAGAGAGTATACTGTATAAAAAGCTGCTAACACCCGCTGTTAGCATCATACTGAGTGGATCAGCCGACAAAACAATTCGCGTCTGGCAGCGTGATCGAGATGTCCAGGACGATGGTGGCTTGTCACCTAGCTTCCAGCAGGCGAAGGTAGTCACTGACCACCAAAGCTCCATTAATGCCATCACGGTATTGCCAGGCTCGGACGTCTTTGCATCAGGCTCGGCCGACGGGACGCTCAAAATCTGGAAATTGAATACGGAGTCAGATGTCAAAGTCGACTTGCTGCAAAGCATATCTATTGCACCAAGGTTTCTCCCACTGGCTCTTGCGCTTGAACGGTTGGGTGCCAGTTCCTTAATATTAGCCGTTGCTGGTACCAAGCCCGTTATTCAGATATATGTATCAAAAGGTGATCGGTTCTCCCTTGCTGCGACATTGGCCGGACACGAAGGCTGGATTCGATCGCTTGACTTTACACGAGAGGAAGACCATGGAGATTTGCTACTCGCTTCAGCTAGCCAAGACAAGTACATCCGCTTGTGGCGTATTCACCAGGGCAAAGAGCTGCCTGCTGCAAGCTCGGCCACGAGTGATCCGGCGCTCGGAGCCCTGGGGAAGTCGCTCTCTAACAAAGCTCATCGTTTCGAAGCTCAGGGCTGCACACATTCCATTACCTTCGAGGCTCTGTTACTGGGCCATGAAGACTGGATCTTTTCTGCAAAGTGGCGGAGGCGGGATGGCGCACAATCTCCGTTGCAATTGTTGACCGCGTCCGCAGACAATTCGTTGGCTGTTTGGGAGGCGGATCCTTCCACTGGCGTGTGGGTATGCGTTGCCCGACTAGGAGAGATTAGTGCCCAAAAAGGAGCCACGACAGCTACAGGCAGTGCTGGAGGCTTCTGGATCGGGTTATGGTCCCCATCAGGTGATGCTGTTGTCAGTCTTGGTCGGACAGGAAGTTGGCGAATGTGGAACCACGACGATGTCTCCGATCGATGGCTAGAACATGTTGCAATCAGTGGGCATGTCAAAGAGATAAAGGGCATTGCTTGGGCCAAAGATGGCTCCTACTTGCTGTCCACCAGCTCAGATCAAACAACCAGACTCTACGCCGAGTGGAAGAGAGATGGGATGCAATCGTGGCACGAGTTTTCTCGGCCTCAGATCCATGGCTACGACATCAACTGCATTGATTCAATAGGCAACGCTCAATTCATTTCCGGTGCCGATGAGAAACTTCTCCGTGTGTTCGATAAGCCAGGAGCTGTTGCGGGCTTGCTCGACCGCCTTTGTGGCATACATACAGCTGCGGATAGAACGCTGCCTGATGCTGCCAATATACCCGTTTTGGGTCTCTCCAACAAAGCAATACAGACAGTCGACGACAACGATTTGGGTGAAGATATCATCAATTGCCAAAAAGACGAGCGCGAGGCAACCGACCCAGCATCAGTCGTACACAGATCAACCCTCGACATTGACCACCCCCCTTTCGAGGATCATCTTGCGAGGCACATGTTGTGGCCCGAAATCGAGAAGCTTTATGGCCATGGCTACGAAATCTCTGCCGTCGCGACAAGTCACGACGGAACGGTGGTCGCAACAGCCTGTCGCGCCAGCTCCATCGACCACGCCGTGATCAGGTTGTACGAGACTAAGGACTGGCGCGAGATCAAGCCGCCTCTGACGGCACACTCCCTGACGGTCACGAGCCTAGGGTTTTCCTTCGACGACAACCACCTACTGAGCACTGGCCGTGACAGACAATGGGCAGTCTTCGAACGTGATGGCAGCCAGAGCAGTACCTACAAACTTGCCGCATCGAACCCGAAAGGACACGCAAGAATGATCCTTGATTGTTCCTGGGCGCCTGTTGACGCAGGCTCGGTCTTTGCAACAGCGGGAAGAGACAAGACGGTAAAGATGTGGAGACTGCTCGATGCAGGAATGACTTGCGTAGCATCTATCCCAGCAGCTTCTCCAGTCACTGCGGTAGCCTTCCACTCAACAACCGCTGACGGATCTTTGCTCCTCGCTTTTGGCACCGAGAGCGGTCAGATCACAACAAACTGCCTTGATGTACAGACGCTGGAGGTGACAAGCTCCATACCGATGCTTACGAGCACAGCCCCTTCGAAGGCGATCAGCCAGGTTTCATGGAGGCCTTTACAGCAGCAGTCGCGTCTACACAGTGAGGGCAGAAACGGCGGAGAGAGGAGGGCCGAGCACCAGCTTGCTGTCGCTAGCGACGATAGCTCTCTACGTATCTACCGATTCTGTTGCCCTGTCAACACCTGATTGCAGCATGGCGAGGTGCCATCCCGGCACACAGCCTCAATATTCGTAGCTTGCTCGTCGTCCCCGTTGGATTGAGGGGACTGTCCATGAACAGGAGCTACCAGTAACTGCGCGGGACGTCAAACCTCCAATGGTAGTAGTAGTAGTAGTAGTTATCAATTAGGCCGTTCACCGCCGTAATGGGGTATGTGGCCGCCACTATCTGACTAAACTATGTATCCGAAGTCCATCCGCTCCAGCGTAAAGAGCCACTATCCGATTGCTGACCATGACCATTGCTGCCTCAAATCCAGAGCCTTCCTGAACAAATGAGAAGAGGTGTATACAAACCTTGTGTGGATGAGTTGATGAGTTGATTGATGCCCTCCCCACAGGCCCAGTTGCCTGTGCGGCGCATGTCTTTACCGGCCATGCGCTCGAAGAGAGTGCTTATGCTGTGTCTCACCTACGCTTCGCTATCCTGTGTTTGGCTGAGCTGTGTGTCCCTGCTAGGCACATAGTCCAGCCGTTTCGTAGCTAGCACAAACTCAATCGTTGCCCTGACAGCCTTTACATCAGGCTTCCACTTTGACAGCTCGCCATCTTGCGCTGTGTCCTTGTATCCACCCAGCGCGTATGATAGATCGCCGTATCTACTGCCATGTACTGCTCGCATGTTCGAACGT
>NAJN01000327.1:0-25940 GCA_005059845.1 Cryomyces minteri
GCGCGGAGCCGCTGACGAGCAGGCCGTCACTGACCATGAAGTAAGCGTAGCGCTCGATGGAGGGCTGCTGGTCCAGCCAGGGCAGGACGGTCTGCAGGAACGTGTTGACCTCGGCGTCGGTGCCGCTGGCGCCGAACTCGGTGATCCAGACGGGCCTGCCACCGGCCATGGCTGTCGCGTTTGTCACGTGGTTCTTGAAGTAGGCGATGTTCGTCGCGCTGTCGTACCAGTGGATGGCGACGAAGTCGATCTGGCATCCGCTGCACGCCGTCATGAAGTTCTTCATCCATGTCAGACCCATGGCTCCGCCGCCGTTGGTGACGGCGGGTGCGCCGAGCTTGGCCTTGCCCTGGAAGGGCATCATGTAGGTCTTGTAGCCTGCGGCGGCGGCCTCGGGGGACAAATTGGCCTGGGTGGAGAGATCCGGCTCGTTGAAGGACATCAAATGGGTGGCGCCCTTGGAGATGGCAGATGTGGCGGCAGCCGACCAGCCGGAGGTGAAACCAGAAGCAGTTCCCCAGAGAAGAGGCACGAACTCGAAGGATGAAGCGAGACCGCTGGGCGCGTTGGCCCAGTTGTGGCCCCAGGTGACGAGGGAGGAGCCGGTGAAGTAGTTGGTCAGCGAGCCATCGTTGTAGGCCAGGCCGCGCTTTCCTGAGAGGGTGCTTGCAGAGGCGGTGGTGGCAGCGACAGCGACGCTTGAAGCCGAAGAGCTAGTAGACGCCTTGGCAGACGTGGTCGAAGTGGTGGTGGCAGCCCTGGTGGTGGTGGCTGCGGCGACAGCGGCGACACTGGATGACTTGGAAATAGTAGTGGTGGTGCTGGATGAGGTGGTAGTTGTGGACGTGGTCGAAGTGGTGGTGGTAGCCCTGGTGGTGGTTGCTGCGGCGACAGCGGCGACACTGGATGACCCTGAATTGGTAGTGGTGGTGCTGGATGAGGTGGAAGTTGTGGACGTGGTGGTCGTGCGGGTACGTCTCTTCTGGTTCAAGCTGATCGTGAGAGAGGTGGCATCCGCAGGAGCGACCGCGTGGGATGTGCTGGCGACATCGGACGAAGACGACGCGGCAGAAGAGACGGTCACGAAAACTCTCTGAGTGGAGGTAACTCTTTCGGTTGAGGCAGCGAAACCGGCGCTTGGGAAACCAGTGCTGGCGGCAACTCCGTCAACGCCAGTGCTGTTGCGCAGATCGAACGGGGCGCCGGTGCGGGAGGCAGCGGCCGAGGATGATCCAGAGCCGTAGACGTGGTAGTGGTGAGAGTAGTCCTGCTGGGAGTGACCACCCCAGGGAACGGCAAGAGCGGAGGAGACAAGGGACAGAAGTCCGAGCTGAGCGACAACAGAAGGCATACTAGCGGTTTGTAACGTCGGCCTGGAGAGTGCTACGACCTGGGTTTGATTGTGGGTAGTGAGTGGGATTTATTTGCTGCAGCTGCTAGAGTGCGATGTTTCGAAAGCCGACCAGGGCTTTTCTTGCGATGGGAATAAGAACAAATGTCTGTCTGTATAAGACAAAGAATGGACGAGCGAAGATGGCTCAAAGGAGGGACTGTGAGGTCTAGAACGGAGTATCGCGGTGGAGGACAGAGAAAAAACCAGGAGAGGTGGTGGGTGGCATGATGGGCTTCATATATGCAAGCCCAGTGAAGGGACAGCGAGAACAAGCTACGGCATCACGCCCAAGGTTTATTGCGTTTCACCATGCGGCAACGCAATCTCTTCGTCCTGCGCCGAAGTGGGATAGCAGGGGTGCACTGTGGCAGATGCAAGCCGCAAGATAACATCACCGCACTCGACGGCGGCGGCGGCTGGCTGAAAGCACGGCCGGCCTGGCTGACGGTTACGGGGATTCTATCCGCACCGCAGGAGGCCCAAGAGGTCTCAGACTGTCCCCGCCGTCAATGTGGTCGAGGTACTCGCGCTCGATCAGGCTCTCGATGCGCTTCTTGATCATGACGACGTCTGGCTTGAACTGCGAGGCGAGCTGGGTTAGGGTCTCGGAAACGAGCTGTTGGTGCGAAAGCTCTTTGCGCTGCCTGAATAGACGCATCTGCGTTAGCTTGTGATCGTTGAGTTTCTCTGTGAACAAGAAGGTAGTAGTAGCGGGATGGAAAGAGAGAGAGAACATACTTCATGATTCGGACAACGGCCGCCTCGATGTTGTGGTTGCGAGACTCGTTGTTCTTCTTCTCCGTCTCCTTGCGCTCCCGGTCGCCCTCCACCTTGTTGCCGCTCGTGATTGATAAGACCTTTATCTTAGCGAACTTGCTCTCAAAGCTCTCGTTGAAGGAGAAACGGTCGGTGGGCTTGACGTCCTTGCTCATGGGCTCCTTGACCAGAATTCTGGTCTTGGGTGACACAGCGACGGATTGTAGGGTTCGGATGAGTTCGTTCGTCGGGATGTTTGTTCTGGATTGGACATCCTCAAAGTTGAGGGACTCACCGGACGGAAGATCGTTGAAGAGAAGAAGGACGATCATTCCGTAGGTTGACACGTTCAGCTCATGCTTCCGCACTATGGTGCCGTTCTTGCTGGGAACTTTGGGGAAAGTGGCTCTGATATCAGCCGTGCCCATGTTTGCGAGCCAAGTAAGCTTCCTGCCCGAATGCTTCTCAGAGTAGTATTTCTCGAAGCCCATTTTCAATCTTTCGATTGCAGGTGGGTAAATGGTTTTCATCCTGGCGTCTTCGTCGCTCTCGCTTGAGGCTCCCATGCCCTCTAACGGCCAGGTCATACTTGTCAAGACTTTGATATCCAGGTCAACACGCCTCGGATCTGGGTCGCCACGTTTCGTGACGTGCTCCTTGTACCCAGCAGTCAGCTCCTCCGACAACGTCATGTCCTTGAACATGGACTCCATCTTGAGGGTGAAATTGTTCCCAAGCTCGATCTTCATCCTCGACACCATCTGCTTCTCGACATCGGTGCTTAGAGACTTGCCCATGAGCAAGCGCTTGGTGAGATGTCTTTTGTAATATCTGTCGAACATGTCCTTGTCCTGAATGTACCGAAGAAGCGTGATGGCCTTCTCTAGCACAACGTCGATTTCGTACTCGGTCTTTCCCTTTATACCCTTCTTCATGTTGTCGTCAATGAACAGAGAGATGTTCTCCGAACTTCGAGCGAAGGCGTTGATGAACTCTGCAAAACTCCTCGTCAATGCCGTTTGAAGGGCTTGGTCCGATCTGAAAGATGTGGACCAGACATTGTCGAATTTGTCTTTCAGCTCCAGCACATCCTCAACCCACTTGATCGCAGCGACAGTCAATAGGTTTGCAACACCGGCGACAGTTGTTTTGGCCTTGTCGCCGTCGGTCTCCGGTGCGGGTGCTGGTTGGGTTTGTGACGCCGCTGCTCCTGCATTGTTGATGGCTGTACCCATAGCGACAACGATCCTCTGAACGGCTTTCGTCAGGTCTGTCTTCTTCGAATCGACCCTCGCATTTAGATCGAAGATGAGGCCGAGGTCGGACAAGCGTTCGTTGTCCACCATGTGTTTTACACCGCTGTCCATCTCTATCAGATCGTTCATTCTGTTCCTGATCAGCTCATCCTCCACCACTCTTTCTATCTTCGAGGTGGTAGAGTCCGACAGAGTGGACCGACATCGGTCCAGCTCCTCGTCAATCCTCTTCTTCGTATGCCTGCAGTATGTACCGGCATCAGATTCTCGGAGTAGCGTCTCGCCTTCCGCCTTATAGAAATCATGACTGGTCCGGATGAAGTCCTCCTCGAAGGCCGAGCTGTACAGCTTTTCAGGACCGTTGCTCGTGTCTTTCGCCTCCAGACCTTCCAACATGTAGATACACGCCTTGATAGCGTGTTTGTCGATGATGTCGCCATCTCGTTCCATTTTGATCTGCTCCAGGATGATGTTCCTCAACACCCCTAGCATCGTCACCCATTGTTCCTCGGAAGTCGTGATCCGAGACAGTAGGACGCAGTCGCGAAAGAGAGCCATAGCGGTATTGTAGATGGAAGGTTGCCGATGGTCGGTGCAATATACACGATCCTTCACGTGTGATTAGCCATACGTGAGGTTACTTCAATCTCCAGACCACGCACCATGTACATGAGAACATCCGTCAGCATACTCATACACAGCTGATGCTCCTCCCATGCGGTCTTGAGCTCTCTGAGAAACCTGTCTCCTGCGGCCAGCCTCTCGTTTGCTGTCTGGCCACCGGTTTCGGCTGAGTTGCCGGATATCAAAGCATTCGACAGTAGGCCCTTCAGCTTGGCCAGGATCTTCTCCGTCAACCAATCTTGCTCGAAACTTGCCACTCGCTTGTAGAGCTCATCGCCTTTCTTCTTCAAGACGATCTTGTAGGCCTGTCGGTAGAGCTGTTCGAATGACAAGAGAGACGCGTTCTTGGTGTGGATTTGTGTGAACGATGCTGCCAGAGTCTCCCAGGTACTCTCGAAGTCGACTTCATCGCCGTTGTTTAAACCCTGGAAATTGTGAAGAGCCATATTAGCTTGATGAGTATTTGGATAGAGAACCGCGTAAGAACCAGGGACAGTATGTCAGGATTAGCACGTAAGTGATAGACAACCTGGCTTCTCGATGTATGTAACAACGAGGGAGTTGATTGAGAAGCCCAGATCCCGTCAGTGCCATGAAGTGAAACCTACTCTTCGCGGCGGCCTTATCTTCCGTCCACCTCTACCCAGTACGCTCATGATGGCAGATCGAGAGGATACGATGCTCTTCCGAGGGGTCAGAACCACGCGGAGATGCGAGGAATCGGCGAGGCTGAGCTGGAAAGTGTGAGAAGAAATGGTGGAAAGACTGTGCCGGCAACAGTGCATGGTAAGCTGGACGGAGGAGCTGGAGGAGGGATTTTGTGAGAGAGGCGTTTCACTGTTGGAGAGCAGCGTTAACCATACCACGTACTACAAGCTCGGTTACAAGGCCCCTCCCGCTCGTTCGGCTCGATATCTTACCGCTTCAGGCCTAGCATAGCTGGAAACATCCATGCCGCATGTGTTTTCGGTGTCCTCGGCGATTCAATCTTCCAGCGCGCATCAACCTCTCCAGCATTCACATTCCTCCGCAAACAGCATCTCACAACTTGCAAACATTTCAGTCGCCGCCATGTCGTCAGCACGATCAACGCGTCCGCTTCTCCGCCTGTTCACGCAAACGTCCCACATCCCGCGGTCCATCCCATCGCTGTGCCGCGTGCGGCCTTTCCACAGCGCAGAGACCTCCGTGGCGAGACCTTCTCCCTTCTCCAGCAGTCGACAACAACTGCGACGGCGGGCACCTGCATCACACACGTCGCATCGACACAACTCCTCCTCACCCCTCACGATAGGCGGCCAACCAGCTGACCCAAATGAGCCTCCACGAGAAGAGCAGCCCGCCTACCAAATGACCTTCACCTGCCGGCCCTGCTCGCATCGGTCCTCGCACCGCGTCTCCAAGCAAGGCTACTACCACGGTACGGTGCTGATATCTTGTCCTTCGTGTAAGAACAAGCACCTTATCAGCGACCACCTGCAAGTGAGTACACACCTCAACAGCTTCTGATCCTCCGTGGCTAAGTCTGACGGTGTGCTAGATCTTCTCGGACTCCCGTATCACGCTCGACGACATCATGCGGGAGAAGGGCCAGCTGGTCAAGAGGGGCGCGCTGGGCGGCGACGGCGATGTCGAGTTCTGGGACGATGGGACTACGACAACGACGGAGCCAACACAGCCGACACGACAGATTGGAGACTCGTGAGGAGAACAAAAGAACGAAGCAGCGTGTGCTGGTCGCTGAAACACAGAGATGTCTGATCGCGACTATACCACTGTACAAACATCACTTCTCCGAACATAGTTCTCTCAAATATTTCTCTCCGTGGAGTGGGTGTTCGGAGCACCTCCGCTTGGTCCAGAAGACTGGCGGGTCGCACGGGCCGACGGTAAGAGTGTCAGCCAAAGTCCAGCTCAGCACCTTCTATACAAACACGGACCTGGACAGGAGTCGTACCAGGATTGTAGACTAACAAGAGTCTGAATACGGCCATAGGAGTGAATGGCGCTCGACATTTTGTTTGCGGGTTAGTTGGGGGGGCTTGTGTTAGATAGCATTCGCCGCTCCGAGACTAGACTCTGGTAGATTGACAGAGGGAAATGGGATAGCTATCCAGCCATATACGTGATGGTATTCGAATCTATAGTCTACCAATACTTCAACACGCTTTGCTCGCCACACTTTGGCGGGTCAACGATGTCGAGATATCTGCAGCATTTCCGAACTCGACACTACCACTTCCCAGGACCAACGCCGTGATCAATCTACGTCCTTCCCTGTTTCAGACCCCAGACGCCGTCGCAATGCGCAAACCACCCCTATCCACCACCAAGTCACCCCATCCCCCTACCAACCCCGCCTTCTCCCCCTCGCCTCCCCACCCCTCTCCTTCCTCTTCTCCTTCTTCTGTTCATACCGCCTAACCTTCTCCCGCCCGTACCTCTCCGGCGCGCTGACCGCCTCCAACCTCCTCTTGACCCTCCGTCCCCCCCTCCGCTCCCTCACCGTCTTCTGCACGGCCTGCATCGCCGCCACGAACACCGTCGTGCCCAGCTTCTTCTGCAGCAGTGCCAGCACCTCCTGCGCCGTACTCGTGAGGGTTTTGTAAGCGTCCGTAAAGGAGGGGTCGGTGGAGGTTGGGGCGGCGATAGAGGCGTCGGTTAGGTTGTGCAGGGGGAGGAGAAGCGTGGGGAGAGAGGGTACGAGGGTGGGGTTGGGAAGCGTGGTGCAGAGGGACGCGACGAGTTGCAGGGATGCCGTCTTCAGATGGAGGGATGCGCCGCGGGTGGTGGACGTCTCACGGCGGAGGATGGCTGATAGGCGCTCGAACAGGTGCTGGAGCGCCGACTTCTTCGAAGACGCAGCGGTGATGTCGTCTTGGTCGCCATCCTCCTCGTCAGAAGCGTCGACATCTCCAGCCGCCTCATTGTTGGAGGACCGCCAGCGTAAGCCATTTGCGCCGAAACAGCGGCCAAGGAAGACGAGGTTCTTCACCGTCTGCGTCGCTAGCTCTGGGCTGACATTCGGCGCTTTCAGCGCTCGCAGACTGGCACTCGCAAGCTGGAGCATGTCTTCGCCGCTGATCTCGAGCCCTGCAGATCCCACAAGCGGCAGTCGCTGCAGTCCTTCCTCCGCTTTGGCATTCGTGCTGGCGAAGTCCGCGAAAAACGCGCCTAAGAGCCTCGCCGCGGACAGCTTGACCCATGCATGTGGAAAAGAGAGACAGGTACGTATGGACACCCACAAAGGTTCGAGTTCAGCGGAGAGTGCTGTGCTTGGCGCAAGCTCGCAGAGCTTAGACACCATTCGCAGTGCGTAATACGGAGCCTCCCATCTGTCGGTGTCTGGCTCCTCCGTGCTCTCTGTCAGAATGGAAGTGAGCCTGCCGGCGACGAATCTAACGTCCTTTCCTTGAGCCCCTTTGACATCGAAGTACAAGGTCCAGCATTGTAACGCCACGCGAGTGAGCAGATCGTTGTCTGTTTGTTGCAAACACGTCCGCAATGTGGAGAGAAAGCTCTTCATGCGTTCGCCGTCCGCTCGCTCAAAGACCTTCTTAATAAGAGCTCCAGCCATTTCGCGGCACTCACTAGAATCGTCGTTGGCCCGTACCATGACCAGTGGCAGGAACAACGTTCCCAGCATATCTTGTATCAGGGTATCGCCAACCTTGGAGAGCAGAAGATGCACAAGCTCCATCACGGATTGCCTTCCTTCCACATACTTGTACTCTAGATTCTTGACCAAGAACGTAAGCTGCTTCTGGAGTCGATCTTTCGCTTGGGGGTACTCCATCAAGAACTGGAAGTAAACCCCGCGAGCAAGGTCACGAGCCGTGCGAGTCTGGTTCGTGACCATAATGGTAGCAATAGTGTCCAAGACCTCATAGATCTCCGTGATGATAATCTTTCGGCTCATGACTGCTTTGAGAAAGTTGAACGTCACTCCCTGGCGATCGGGCTCTTCCAGATCAGGCCTTAACCTCTTCAGTAAGTAAGCCAAGTCACCCTCCTTTACTGTCACACTTCGCCGCTCGCGAAGTACTGCGGAGATCAGCTTCAGTGCTGCTTGCGAAAGTTCGGAATTGGTTGATGGCGCAGCCTTGATGATGCGCACCGCTTCCGAAACATACACAGTGGCATTTGAGTCTATCTCGGCCAGCGGCACTTTGATGATGGCAATCAAAAGGCGAATCGCCGAGATCTGAACCTCCTCTTGCGCCTGAACTAAAGCATCGCCGATGATCGGCATGAACCCAGCTATGTTCGTTGGTGTCTGCAGCTCATCGTGCTTGTGCAAGACGGATCGGAGGAGATCAAGAGAGAACCGAACCATCTTGTAAGAGTGCGACGTCGTTGCTCCACGATGGCCGGAGTTCTTGGCGGTTTTCATGCTGATGAGGTACCGCTTCGTTCTGTAGTTCTCATCACGATCCCAAGACATCGGTGTGTCATTCGTCTTGTAGATCTCTTGTATGACTTCGTAGCAGAAGATGAGTATATCCCGGTCGTTCACAGCCTCGTTGTGTGTTAACCCAAGACCAATACGGCGCAAAAGTTCGTCAATCTTTTTGGTTGTTTTTAGGTCCAACTTCTCGAGCAGCAACGCCTGAATGGGTCGAACCAGATTCACCAAGTGTCGTAGTGCAGTGGTCTTGGCCACCAACTCCATCGAGTCGAAGCTTTTGCTACTCTTGACTTCTTTCATCTTACTGATGTACTCTTCCGCATCCTTCTCCTGCCCAGTAACACCGAATATGTCATCCATGATGACAGCAACGATGTCTGGTAGGCAATAATCAAGATCTCCAGGCCTGAATGTTGGCGAAGTGGAGACTAAAATGGAGTGAACTGTGAAAGACAGAACGTGCAACTGATAGCCGCGCTGCAGCGCGCTTCGAAGTTCTTTTAACACGAACCCAAAATAAGCCGGGCCAATAAGTGTAGAGATCTCCGCAAGTGTCTTCCTGCTCATGTCTCTCGAGTCTTGCGCCCTGCTCCGGAGTATGTGGGATATATCCATCAACACCGGAGGCAGTCGAGCCGCAAACTCGTCTGATGGTAGGATGCGAAGAAGTTTGACAACTGCACCCGCAACTGGTACACGAAGACTGACGGTGGAATCCTCCTTGCGATTGAGATATTCCGTTAAAGGAGGCAGCATGTTTTTGATGAGATCGTCCGATAACTTTGCCTGGCTTGGCATTGTCTTAGATAACTTGTTCGAGGCTACTACTTCTGCTGAAGCCACTTGTGCCTCCTCATCTTGTTGAGAGGCATCGACCAGAGCGGCTGCGACCTCCTGCGAAATGTAGCCTTTGAGCTGACCTGCACGATACAAGCCATCAATCACAACTCCAAGCAATCTGATGACGCTCTTCTCCAGGTCTGGTTTGCTTTGTATGTAACCAACGAATCTCCGTAACATTGCGCGGTATTGGGACCACTCAAGCCACTCCGAGAGTGCGCCTATGGTGCTGGTCGTCTCGGCGGCAAGATTGTGCGCACTCTCGTCGTCTGACTTGTCGAAAATAAAATGCTCGATCAGTGGGATGAAAAACTGGCTGACATTACCGCTCGACAGGTGACCGGACTTAGCTTCACCGGCCAGTCGACGCAGAGCGCGCAGGCGACGGTGCTGCTGAATGTGCAGGACATTGGTGAAAAACGAGGCTTCTTCATCGTCGCTGACCAGTAGAACACGCATGTCACTCACCGCCGACCATGTTGGGAAATGCTTGACAATATGCGCCATCACAGCGAGGTACTCCGTCCGGACAAGTTCTGAACGATCGCGAGCACCATTGTGTAGGGCGGGTAGGATGTGCAAAGCGATCACAGTCTTGAAATCTTCCACGTGGGTGTTGCACTCTGCGCTGGCAGCTTCGACGAAACGACGAAGAGCAAATGAAGCACTGGTCCTGATGGCCAATTCATCGTTGTCTTTGATATAGTACAACATGTTGAAAATTAGAGCTCGCCACTGCTTGGCAGAGTATGTCAAGTATCGTTCTTCGTTAATGAGGTTGAATGCCTTCGATCTTCGGTCGAAATCTGGCTCGTCAAGCCTGGTTAGAGAGAAAGAGTTCAGTTCTTCGCAGAGCACAGCAATCTCCTTGATCTCGTCATCCTTCGAGGCCATTGCTCCAAACGCCTGGCACAGCAACTGTCTGCTTGCATTGTCCTGAAAGAAGCTGAACAGTCTAGTGACTTCATTGAAGGCCTTGTCGTATAGTTCGTGATCATCCTTGAAGGAGTGTCGGGGCACGAAGTGACTTAGAATCTTGAGGATCTCTGACTTAGTCGCAGGGTTAACGCGTCTTGAGGGTTGGCCAAGCAGGAAAACCGATATTTCGATCAGGCTCCGAGACTCGGTCGAGCCAGCAACGAATGGCGCAAGTTGTGAAACTGTTTGGATGCATGCCTCAAGAACGTCTTTGCTTGGGCTTCCCCGCAACAACTCGCCAATTCGGACCAAGAATGCATTTGCGTTCTTCTCCAATGCGTTCGTACGAACGTGTTCTCGTTGCTTCGCAGCACCACCATTGGCTAGAATTTCGGCGTCGACAACAACCTTGACGATATTCTTGATGATTCTGTTCAAGACGAAAAGCTTGACTTCATCCCTCGCTGATGGCTCAGTGAGACACTCTGCAACTTTCACAAGCAGATCTGGGGAGTAGTCCACGAGGAACGCAGCAGTATGCAACGAAGAGCTCCAAGTGGATACAAGGCGAAGTACACCAGAAACGGACTGAGCAGTCTCTATAGACAACTTCTGCAGTCGCGGTTCGATGAGCTCTTCCACGATCAGTGGAGCATAACTATCCCATTGGAACTCGGTACATGTGATGAACAACTGATCAAGACAGTGGAAGCCAGCTTGACGAATTGACTTCAGTAGGGATAAGGATGAGCCGTTGTGACCTCCAGGACTTTCTGATAGATGACGCACGCCTCGGGAGGCATTGATTAGACAATAGAGCACAGAATCGGCAAGACGTTGTGCAAAGGGTGCGAGTTGCACTCCCAAAGTCTCAAGCATATCCTGCAGCATGTTCAAGGTACCGTACTGCTTTCTTGGTGCCATCTGCGTTCCTGAGAGTACAGCGCCGTTAATCGTTCCCTCATGAAGGAGCGATGCGTGTGCCAAGGGTCCGAGGGCAATGTCGAGGAATTGACCCAGCGAACTTTCTCCGAACCTAGCCAACGCAACGAACACAGCTTTTCGTCTCGACTCCTGGCCTCTCTTGCCGCTCGCAGATCCCGCACGAGAGATGACTCTGCCGTAGAGTAGTCGTAGGAGGACTGGTATGAGCTCATCGCGGTGCTCTTCTTGCATGACACTGTCGTCTTGGCCCACATTGAGGAACACCGACACCTCTTCTCTGAACCTGGCGTCATCTAGGATGTTGACTAGATGCTCCTCGTAACTGACAATTCCTGGAGACTTCCACGTCAGGATAGCTTTCAATGCGGACTTCTGAATCTCCACATCGCCATTCGCAAGTAGAGACAGTAAAGCATTGTAGACTTCGACAGCTCTATAGAGCACTCTGGGATTTGTGAACTGTGCAAAGATCGCAAGCATCGCTTTCTGATCCTTGCGGGACCAGTGGGTCAGCTCACTTTGGACAACAAAAGTCTGTGTGTGTTCTGTATTCGCGAGATCCTCAGTGTCCCCTTTCGCAATCCACTGGAGAAGTACTGGAACGAGCGAACGGGAGCGCTTCTCTGCGACCTGTGGTATCTCATTCAATACTCGTAGAGCTTGCGATCTGCTTGACGCGTTGATGAATGGCTCCACCGTGTCCATGTTGGTCCATTGCAGGAGTTCCTTCACACCTTTCAAATCTTCCGTGCTCTTCCGGAACATTTCGGTCAACCTATTCAGATTAGAGCACTCGAAGTCTGACAAGGGGCCTTTTATCTTGTCTCCTGGATCCGAGTCGTTGACAGAGATTGGTTGATGTGTAACGGGAGCTTGCAGCCACTCGAACGCGATTTGGGACACCGTTTCCTCCCCTACTTTGGTGTCACAAATATCCTTGAGCGCGCTGCATGCATCATCCCAAAGTTGAGATAACTTGACATGCAGTAAGCCAAAACAATACTGTGGAATTGCTCTGCTCAGCCAAAGGTCCGAAGAATGATCTCTGTAGCTTGAGACAAGTTTTCGAACGTGCATAGAAGCGGAGCGCGCCGTTTGAAGATCGAGAGGCATACTCTCGATCAATATGGCAGTCAGAAGACCGTCCGGTTCGTTGCCGTGTACCGCCACAAACAGAACCTTCAGAGACTCAAGAGCCACTGACCTCAACCTGTGAGACGGCGCTCCCAGACAATTCATAATCGAGTCGACAAGCACTTTCACATGAGGTCCTTCCAAATCCAGACCTGTTATGGTAGCTTTGGCATACTCCAGTAGCGCTTCCCAGTAGGTTGGCAGATGACCGTATAGAGTGCTGGCTGTACAAAGTGACGGCCATAGTTCTGAATCTAGTTTGTGTGCCTCGGTGTTCTCGACAACGAACTTGAATCCGTTGCTTAGGGCGAAGGTTTCGAGCACCGCTCGCGAACCAGACGGTGGAAGTTTTAAAGCATTTCTCAACAACGTCAAGAGTGCCTGCGTGACGTTGCCACGGGTTTCTGCATCGATGCCTGATACCTGCATGACCCTTAGGTAGCCATTACAATTGCAAATTAGGTCCTCGAATGCGTTGTGTGGGTGTTCGTCGTTGAGGTGCTCGTGCATAGATAAGCTATGGAAGCTGTTCAACATGTGTTGCTGCCACGGTACAGGGCATTGTAGCGGTGTTCTGTCAAAGCAACCGTGCTCAGCAAACTTTGGTAACAAGAGACATAGCCCTTTCTCGTTGCCCTTCCAGTGCGCAACAATGAACCTGGGATCTCGTCAGACAGACTCTTTGGTTTGATGCAAACGTCACACGACGGTACCTTTGAAGATGCGGAAGCACGAAGTCTCGGAACTTTTCGATGTCAAGTTCGGCAAGGAAGTGGCAGAACGACAGGAAGTCTTTTTCCCAGTGCTTCCCAGCCACGATATTCAGCAAGCGCAGGTAGGGTATCGCGGCATCGAGCGGAGCCGTATGTAAAACAACAGCCAATACTGCCAAAACGGCATGGACCACCTGAGATGCTTGCACCGGGTCGCTCTGCTCTGTCGTCTCCACAAGAACAGCTGTCTTGTCCAGAACAGGACCCCACTGGAGTATTCTACTGCCTTTTCGGACTCCAACAGCAGTGAAGAGAAGAGTTGTAGAATAATGAACACTCCGGTTGCCCACCTCTCCACCCAAAAGTGGTATGTCGTCCAATATAGTATCGAGGATGGGCTTGAACGTCTCCGCGTCAGTATAATGTATCAGACTCACAAGGACACCGTCGACAACGCTAAGATTAACGTCCGCATTAGCTGCATCAGTCGCCATGGACAAGGCCTGAGAAAGCAGTCGCTGAAAGATCGTCTGTCCGCTTGAGTGTAGCCCTCTTTGCACGCCTTTCATTGATTCCACCAAGAGTGTTTGGATACCTTGCTGGTACATAGAAACATCATGCTCAGCGGCTTCTTTCTCGTGGTCAACCATTATATGCGCAAGTATATCATCGAGTGGTTTGTGGTCTCTGTGGTACGCAGCTCCAGCTTTTCGCATCAGAAAACTCATAGCTTCCGCTGCAAACCTAGTGATGAATGGTTTCTGGTGCGTTTTGCCCAGCATCGGTGCCATGAGGTCGTATAGAGGCCGCAGGTCTGGCACCAACAATCTCGACAGATATTTGAACAGCCATGCAAGGCAATTGAAGCTCCACTCGATTACTTCAGCGTCAGCATGGTTTGCGGCTACGCGACATATTGTCGCCACGGCTCGCTCGAAATGCTTTTCGAACCTGTCCTGCAGGTCATGCGCAAAGTGCGCCAGAAGGTCCAACAATGGTTTCAGAGAGTTTGCGTCCTGCTTCGCTACGTAGCCGATCAATATGTCCATTATTCGGTCCTGATAGTATACGACTTGGGTGAGACTCTCGCAGAGTGGCGCTACTTCACGGGAGAAATTTGTGTATTGTTCAGACAGGTTGAGGTCTTTCCATTCTTCAAATGCAGTTTTGAAGTAGGACGACACTTCGCTGTCACCGTCCACGTTGACTTCATTGCGGCGGGCTCGGCGGATAGGGTCGATGGTGAGCTTCGAGATGCGCTTGGAGAAGCTTTCGAACCGGAATTTGCGGCTCGAGGCTGTGCCACCTTTCGTAGATTTCCTCTGTGGTTTTACGACCTTGGCAGGTCTTCCCTCTCTTCCCCTCGACATGGCGGCCATCTTCTTACAAAGTTCTTGTTGGCGCAGCTTCTCTTGCGTCCGCAGCGTCAAAAGTTTCGAACTAGAAGTCGACCCGGAAAAACACAAACGCCTATATTATTGGCTTTAGGCTAACGGAGCTCTCAATGCAGGGTAGGATTCTGGGCAGATTTACGACAACCAGACATAAAACATGAGCTCCAAAATGTAGGTGAATTGTCTGTCCTGTATAGTCACATTTCGAACATCCAATGTGTGAGGTGTCTCTCAGTCTCTATTTGATTCCATGTTTGTCGTCATTTCGCAGCGGAGTGTTGATGGTCAATGATTACTTCCCAGTGTTGTGGAGCACGTTCGGACTCAGCCCATACACGTAGAGGCCTCGTCGCCAGCATCTTCAGTTCAAGAGTCTTGTGGGATCCCACGAAGGTTCTCCAGAGTGTCACTCGGGGTCTCGAACCATAGTTGAAAAGCAATGGCAATCTCATCAAGGGAAATGCTGACGGTTTCACAGCCTTGTCGTTGGGGAGGTCAACGGCCAGTTTCCAACCGTCTTCAGTAAAGTTTCTACCTTGCACGCAAAAAACTCGTTTGCTCTTGCAATCATCGTTGGCGATCTGTTTGCGGACCCCCACACGTCCACGTCCACAGACGATCAAAACATCACATCGTTGATCAGCGGCAAGATCGATCTTCCTTTACCGGTGTATTTTATGCTGGGTCGTCACCGTCTTCCTGAGCAGATCGTTCAGAGACTAGAGTCTGATGCAGGTGAAATCTGTTCAAATCTCTACTTCCTTGGTAAGCGGACAACGATCAAGACCTCAGAAGGACTCAGAATCGTGTCTTTGGGTGGCGTACTAGATCTTAGTCTCCCAGCAGGCGTTTCGAAGGACAAGTATCAGCCAGCCTACAGCGAGGATGATGCCAAGACGCTGCGAGGTGCAAGTTCGGCGGACATCTTAGTTACGTCTCAATGGCCAGCAAACATCCGGACCGGATCTAAAGTCGACTTCAATCCTGATGGTGGGCAAGAGCCCGATCATCAACAGTGTGTCGCAGATCTCTGCGCATCGTTGAAACCGCGATATCATTTCTCGACATCCAACAACATCTTCTTTGAAAGGGAACCATTCTTCCATGCACCCACCGAGGCAGCGCCGGATGGATGTCCAATAACGCGCTTCATCAGTCTCGCGTCTTACAACAGCCCAAAGAAACAAAAGTGGATCTATGCCTTCTCCATCGATCCTACAGCCGCTCCTGCTGTAATCATACCACCCGGAACCACCGCATCACCCCTATCTTTGTCAAACAAGAAGAGGCCCACTGCTACTAGTCAAGAATTCTCCCGCTTCTCCACGGACGGCGCTTACACTCACCGAGGCAACAAGCGTCGGCGTGCCGCCCCTCCGACACCAGCAGAGTGTTTCTTCTGCCTCTCAAGCCCGAATCTCGCCACCCATCTCATCACCTCCATAGGCACTGATGCCTATCTCACAACCGCCAAAGGACCCCTCAGCACTTCTGACACGTATCCATCACTTAGTTTTCCATCACACATATTGATCATCCCGCTGACCCACTCTCCAACGCTGGCATCCATCGCCGATGCAGAGGCAAGAAAGAACACGTACGATGAAATGCAGCGGTATCGGCAAGCTCTTCACGACATGCTCACGAAATTTGCGTCTTGCAAGCTAGGTGCCGTGACTTGGGAGGTCAGCAGAGCGGGTGGCGTCCACACGCATTGGCAGTTCCTGCCGGTACCTGTTGATCTCGTCCGCCGCGGCCTCGTGGAAGCGGCGTTCAAAGTGGAGGCAGAAAACGAAAAATACCCTACCTTTGAGACGAAAGACGTAGGTGACGGCACTGAGGAATCGAGCGACTTCTTCAGAGCGCTGATTTGGGCGCCGGCGTCGACCGCAAGCGGTGGAGAAGCAGATGGCAATGACGATTCCACTGCGGCGAAGAACACGAGCTTGGTGCTTCCACTGGATGCGTCGTTTCGCTTCGATCTCCAGTTCGGCCGGAGGGTTCTCGCGAAATTGCTCGGTCTTGGAGGGCGCATGCACTGGCAAGACTGTGGGCAGTCAGAAGAGGATGAAACTGCGGATGCGGATGCTTTCAAGAAAGCGTTCAAGGAATTCGACTTTTCGCTTGAAGACTGAAGGGTTGCGAAACGGTCCTTGGCGAAGTCATCCATGCGTTAGCAGCTCTGCCTGACTGTCCGTCTATGGGATATTCCAAAGTGATACTCTTGTGATCGTGAGGTTCACGTCAGATCTTACAGGACATGTAATACGGATATCTTGCGCGGACTCCATAATCTGCGCTCCGAAACGATGCGACTGATCTGCAAGTCAGCTGGTGGAGCCGCATCATCGTCACCAACTGATCGTATGTGATCACAGCGCTCCTCTCCTATATGCCACGAACAAAGCCAAGACGGAAACACCGCCCTCTCCAAACCAGTCCATCCCCAACTCCACTGACCCCACTCCACCCCTTTCCACCACCCACAACCCCCAAGCCTCTGTCCACGATGTGCTGGCTGATCACCCTCTCATACACATGCCATCACGCTGGATATCTAGAGCTCAGAGAATCCTGCGATGTTGCGCCAGGTCGCAACACGATGTGTGACGACGCTGTCCAAAAGAGCGTTCTGCTAGGCTTCTTGTGTGTTGATTGCGCAGGCGAGAGAGCTGGTGCCGTTCTGGTGAGTGCGGCGGAGATGGTGCCGACGGTGCTGGCGGAGCGTGACGTGGGTGAAGAGGGGGATGAATAGGAAGGGACGGTCTCTACCGGCGAGCTTGCTGCGGAAACGTTACAGAGCCAAGCAAACACGACGAGTTGGTGGTGATCATGATGAAACTGCCCGAACGCCATTCGAGCCAGAAATCTGCCACCCATGCTACCAGATATCTGTAAAGGGCCGCAAGCGAAGCAGCCTGATCAACTCCTTCGCCGCTATACGCACCCAAGATCGAGCAACATTATGTCTCCCCAAGCAGGAAACTGAACGCAAATTATCTCCGCGCTCTGGGTGGAATACCATCTCCCGCAACATCAGACTTTCCGCTGCAAAAGGGGTTTCCGTGCAACAGCGCGAGTCCACGTGACTGATAGAGGAACGCATCTCCTACAACTTCGAGCTCACCCGCTTCCTCCGCTCAAACATATAGCGGTCCAAGTCAAACTTGCCATCATCCGTCTCCTCTGGCACAGCATCTGCCGTATGAGGGAGGCGTTTTGAGCAGACGTAGAGGCCCAGACCACCAGTGTAGGGAAGGAAAGCGCTCCCACTGCTCAACTTGTCGTGGCGAGAATCTTGGTCGGCGTTTGACTGTTTGGCTGTCATCGCCTGGCCTGAGGCTTCCGAAAACAAGGGGGCGATGCTCAAGAATTGAGGAGCGCGTCGCAGCTGCGCCGCCGAGATGTAGACCAGATCACATCCCAGTTTCTTCATGACGTGCTGGAGCTCCTTGAAGTCTACGCGAAGCTGCGTTGGTTGACCTAGCAGGTTCGTACCGAGTTTGGAGACGTTCGACTCTGCGTGGTTTGATAAATCCTCGACCTTTTTCGGCTCCCAAGCGACACTGTTCACAAGGGCGCCGACTGAAGCAGCCTCGTCAAGCTCCACCGTCAATTCTCGTTGAGGTGTCTTCCTCCTTCTTGACCTCTGAGTTCTTCATGTACTCATCCAGATGCCAGATGTCCAAGTCAGGTGTTTCCACGGCACCCTTGCTTGCGCCTGAAACTTTACGTTGACAGTCGTTACAGAGCTCGTCGCTTTTCGAGGCGGTTAGGAAGACGTCGTGACCGGTGAATGAGCCGACTTCCGGGATGACGGGGGTGTAGGGAAAGGTGGTAGCACGGCGGATGAGAGGACTGATAGCAGCAGCGCAGAGAGTGATGTTCTCGCGATGATGATGGCAGGCGAAGATCGTTCGATTGTTGGCGCACATCTTGTGAGGTGGAGATTCGGGCTGCTGTGATCCAGATGCCTAGTCAAGGATCAGGAGGAGTGGTGAAGATTGACTGTCGCAGATCTCGCTGGTGACAAGGTCTACTCAGGACGTGGCCCTTCAACTGCGTAGACTTGCGGATATACCTATCGGCTAGATATACGTGTGAAGGAAGATGAAGACGTTGGTGTTGTTGCGAAGCACTCAGAAAGCCACAAGTGGATCGGAAGTACTGGAGCCTTGGGGACTGTCCGCCGTGAACAAGCAATGTTGAGCATAGCACGCGTTCCGAACAAGGCACAAGATCGTGAAAAACGCGGCGGAGGACGATACTGAGCGCGGATAGCCGGTTCCCGTGCCAGTTGAGCGTATCACCCTTGAACACGGCAAGGGGTGTTACTGAGGGTTGGTGAGAAGGAACAGCAGCTGCGGGGAGAGATTGATTCATGCGAAAGCGAGCGACCACATTCAGGCAGTGGAGAGTGGTCATACCACCGCGGTTCGAGAGTAGTTGTCGCCGCAAGAGAAGCAACGAACACGATGCTATAGTCTATGTGAACGAAGGATATCCGCATCTGTGAACAGGACCAGGTACGGGGACCGATGGTCCCACCTTGTACGATGAAGAACCTGACTCTCCTGCACAAGCAATGGGTGCGGCCGATTAGCGAACTTTTCTCTCTCGCATTGTTTGACCAGCGTCGTAACGCTGGTTGGCAGCCTATGTATCGCTGAAACACTGTGAGGAGTTGCAAGCCAGATGGCGCAAATGATCAGCCATTGAAAGCCCTGCCAAGTCCTCGGGTTTCCAGGCTTCGAGTCTGATCGACATGTGCTTTCAAGAGAGCTGAGTGATTCTTGAAGTCGAAAGACGCTGCACATATCTGTGTCGTCCAGATCGAATTGACACTACCGAGAATTCGATCGATACGAAGATTCTCCCTAGATCAGCAAGACAGAAGCATCACAGAGCGGTATCGTGGCGGAGACATGAGAATGACGGCCGCTCGACAACGCCACTAGAAAAACGAGATCTTGTTGGGAGTTGTTCTCGCTGCCGTCTTCGATCTCAGGATACCTGTAGAGATCGATTTGGAGAAAAACGAGTGTATATGAAAGAAACGTTCCGCTACACTTGTCTGAACACAACTGGTTTCGCGACGCGCATACCCGTCTCTGAGTGCCGTTGACAGTCGATTCTACACCAGCCCTGTTAGGACTTCCAATACTGCACCCGTGTCTCTTCTGCTAAGCCCCCAGCTGCAGTTCACCACCATAGCTCTCAAGCTGAAGATCTTGCAGGTGCTCCAGCTCTTACTAACAAGCAGTGCCTTCGTCGCGGCGGCTCCTCTGGACACGTACTCTGGACCATGGCCGTCGTGCGGCATAGCATATCCTTCGTTGATGGTGCCAATCGAGATGCTTCAACCAGCGACCGCGTTCGGACCTGGAGACTGCTTTGAAGTCTGCCAGAACGATTCAGGCCGCAGACGCGTAGACTGCTTAGTCTCGTTCCAGAACATCCCGGCCAATACCACAGACTGTCAACTGGAATTTGTGCTCTCACCAGAGAACCCAGCCCACGGACAAGGAAGCTCTACGATGACCTGCTGGGTGGTGGACCGAGACGTACTTCCAGACGATAGCTGGTCGAATGCACCTACCGGGATCGAAGTCTTCGGATCCTGCCCTTCTGCCCTCCGCACAATGGTCATTGCCACGGCGAGCTGCAAGCAAACGCTAAGCTTTCGCTTCGAGATTGAAAGTGATAGCGAGGATGGATGGGTTTGGTTCAATCAGACCACAGGGACGGGCTTGAGATTGACCTACAACTGCGAGGGAACGCACTGATGGCTTTTGAGGAGGACTTGCGAGTGTCATCACGGCCGCATTGTCCATGTATGTGTTCGAGGAGTCGCTTGATGTCTTCGCTCGTACTTGACGATGTCGCCGCCGTCGAAGCGTGAGCCTCTGTTCGCATGAAGAGGTAGGTCTCCCAGCACGGATCTCGCCGTACCACTTCAACCTTTCATTTGCTGTTCTAGCCGACGAGGCGCCCGAGCACGAGCAAAGACCCCTACAGGAAACCGGCGGGCAGTAACGTTGCATCCACCATGATCTGTGCCGCGGCCATGGAGCAGTCGGAGCTGGCTTCCACCTGACGACACATCCCAACATTAGTTACTGCCGCAGCGGACGTCGCAGCGTGCAGGAAGGAGCCCAATCTGCTGTTTGTCCGGCGATTGTTTAGCGCAGACCGTAATCGAGAGACACCACTAAGAAGCATCGACCGCTCCTTGCCTAAACAACTCTCCTCGCGTCCCTCCTCCGCCTATATACCACCTCCGCATCCCTGGTCTCATATTGCCAGCCATCCTTCTCGACTCTCGATCCTGCGTGTCGCCCGGGAGGGCTCGATATTCGTACCTGCAGCACAGTGGGACGCTGGTTGCCAGCGGAGAGTGGACAACGATACTTGCGCAGCTCGTGCGCCTTCAACGGTCGCATAGACTGATTCCAACTACATCAATACTCCCGGCAGCAGTCCTCGAACACCTACTACCAAGTCTGAGGCCGTGATCGCGAACACATCGCTCGAAGCATTGGCAATACAAAGGGCGAGTATTGGCCGAAGAGGTCGAGATGTGGAGCGCGAGTTGAGTTCTGCTCGCAAGGACCCTTCTGGCAGACATCAAGACAACCAACTGCTGGCCTCGAATTCATCGATACGCATCTCTCGCGTGCACCGGAGCACAGCCTGAAGTACCTGTGTGGTCTCGGGACACTATATACCAACTATACAACCAAGCGGGCCCCCGGATTCCTGGCTGTGAACACTCCAGTCTTGTGCGACACCGATACTGCACCTCGGGAAGCCACTGCTGCAGCCAAACATCCCGCACCTCGGCGTTCCACACGAGCTGAAGAACCAGACACAGGAAAGCCAATTGAGAGAACACCAAGGAAGCGCGGTTGGTATAGTTGGAAACCCCGACGTTGCAAGGCCGCATCATTGGATTCGGCCTTACTCGGTAACAAGATTATTGGGTGCAGAGGACACGGAGTTCTGCTGCCTGCCTCGAGGGCTGCGCGTTGCTCACGCAGATATTGAGTGAAGCATTCAGCACACGTGAACCCATTGCAGTAGGTGGCGAGAGCTGGTCGGTCACTGGTTCGATGTTCACCTCCACCCACCAGCCGTTCCTCTCTCAGCAGCGTCGTTCCTCGCGCTCCAACTCTATCTCCTCGTCGTCAGTCATTACTGTGAAGCGCACGGCATCAACGAATTCCCCCACTGGTGCAGGCCCGCGGACTTCGGTTGCGCCATACAGACCACAGAGCCCGTCAGAAGCAGCGCCGTCCGGACTTGCTACTCTCTCTACACGACAGACTTCGCCTTCTACAAGACGACGTTCGAGCATTGCTTGTGTCGCAACAGAGAGTGCTGGTGACGTTAGGGAAGGAGTAGGAAATCTCAATCGCTGGTCACAGTCTACATCGTCAAGCAGATCATCGCTAGGTCACACCCACAGGAGCACTTTCTCTCATGGTCTGAGCAACAGCGGTTCTACATCTCTCACGTCTTCCTATGGCTTGCCAAGTCGACGTTCTTCTCCGCCAAGAAAGGTGCACCCAGTATCGAAGTTTTCCCCAACATCGAGCCCTCAGAGGCGTCGTCCACCAGATTATCTTCCAGCTGCCACACCACGCCCACTGACCAGCAGCTTGCCACTTGCCATTACATTGCCTACTCTGTCTCATGCTGTGCAGGACGTGGATTCTCCGTCGGCCGTTACACCAGCGACTCCGGCGACTTCCGGCTTGCTCACTCCGTCCACTCATTCTTCATATGCTCAAGATTACTTTGGTGAAAACATATCACCACAAGAGAAGAGACCACCGATACATCGAAAAAGAACGGCCCCTTCTCCAGCCCCATATTGTCCCGCCAATGCTGATCCGCCCTCAAGATCTCGGAGCTCACAACGCCTAGCCACTTCCTCCGAGGCTTTACTGCAAGCGTCACAGTCTCGTCAGTCCATTCACACCTACGCTCGGGACACCAGTCACACGCAATCTAGAAATGCCACTCATCACCACTCCCGGGACAAGAAATCGGGGTCAAAGACCGGGCTGGACCACCGATTGGAGCGTAGTAGCAGTGAATTGAATAAGCTTGATGAACACAACCCGAGCAACCCACCAAGAACAAGAGTCCGTCGCGAGAAAGACAAGAAAAACATGCTGTCGAGGGCCTTACAGAAAGCGAATACCGCGGTACTCCTGGATAACGCGCAAAACTTTGAAGGCGCCATCGAGGCGTACGGCGATGCTTGCAAACTGCTTCAGGAGGTCATGGACCGGAGTTCTGGCGACGAAGACAAGAGAAAGCTCGATGCTATACGGGTCACCTATACTGCCAGAATGGAAGAATTGCGACAACTAGACCCTTTGTACGAACCTTCTCCCGTTGAGAAAGTACTACCAGCAAGGCCGATGAGTGATGAGTCCCTCGGTGCCGAGCTTCGATCGTATCCAAGCAATGCAGACCAAGTCCATGACGAGCTGGATGCTGCTGAGAAGGAGACCGCAGCCGCCTCTGTGGACGTCGCCGATCACGAGTCCGGTTCTCAACCTGCCGCGTCCTCAAGACTAGACCGAATACCAGTACGAGACTCGTTACCTTCAGCGAGCAGAGAAGCTGAGGCACCACCTTCGAGAGGAGAGCTATCGTTCCTTAGACCACTGTGGGAACGATCAAGATCTCCTAATTGGGAGACTTCGGTCGAGTGGGGCGTTGAAGTTCCTATGAACACACACTACATGCCTCCACCTTTGTCCCCGAGACCTCTTGCGTCGCTCAGCCCTCCTGAAGACGAGATTTCGACACACCAGAACCCGGAATCACGGCAAGAAGAAAGTAGCCAGCAACACTCGAGGGTGAACAGCAATGAGGCGTCAGTGTCTTGGCTGGACACCATTGACGAGTCTGGATCATCTTGCACATCTGACATCGGCTCTACTTCGTCACACGATGGCTTGCATATAGCCACGCGTGATGGAGTGCACCGCAAGCACCTTCGCACCACTAGCGGAGAGACACAAGCGGAATTCGATAACGCATTAGATGCGGCCATTGAAGCAGCCTATGATGCAAACATGGATTTCTATGAAGAGGAAGATGCTTCTGTTCCGTCCGTCTCAACCGCTACGACAGCCGGAGACATTAACGGAGTGCCTCGCAATCATGATGATGCTTGGGCAGACGACATTCATTGGCTTGAAAGAGAGCACAGAATCCGCGAAGCCAAGGAGCGGGCTAGACAACAACTACTACAGCGTGAGCGGCACTACGAATCGCGCATGGATGGCAAGAACGATGACCAAACGTCTGAGGCTGCGGACGAAGAGCGGATGCTTGACGACATAACCCAAGACTACATACTGAACGGATTTAATTTTGATCTACAGTCGAAGTCGGCTTTACCTCGACAGTCTGACTCGAGCTCGAGCGGCTATTCTAGAAGCACCTGGGAGAGCTCAAGCAACTCTCATCGGACCACAGCTGGAACGTCTTTGTCTACCGTAGCCGAGCATCCGCTTCTTGCTTCACGTGTGTCGCAACAACCAACGAAATTACTTCCGCCTATATCTGTACCATCGGACTTGCTGCCTTTAGCACTTGGGCCTGCCAGACATCCTCCGCCCACCGGGGCCTTGCCCACACCGCCAAGTATCGCAGTCGCACCGAGCACGAACGTCCGAGGCAGGAGACTCTCTGGACAGAACCCGAAACAACTCAAGATTGAGACGGCTATGAGTCCCCCACCAGGTGTGCGCGCGTCGATGACTGCGTCGGCCCCGAAGGCGCTTCCCAGCCTACCCAAGGAAGACACCGCTCGTGGAATGCTGGAGCCACATAGAATGTTAGAACCAACTTCTGCGATAACCGGGACGACGGCGCCAGAAGATGTATTCAAAGTACCAGGTGCTCCAGCGTCGCAGGGGAACAGCCTGTCTGTATCACAACCAACGTCTGCGGTCAACGGACCAAGTACAGCGTCTACCGTTGCTCCAGCCACACCTGGCTTGACGCTTGGAGCATCCCAGGATAGCATCATACCACCGATCTCCCGCTCCGACTCTCCGCACGATCCCCAATCCAGGTTCCGTCCTCAAATCCGCAAGAACAAATCCTCTCTTAGCCTGCGAAACAAGACTATGTCCATATCCAGTCCCGAGGGCTCAGACATGTCCTTGTCCGCAGGCGCCGGAACCCCAATGAGCAGCACCTTCTCCACCTTCCAGGCTCGTCGAGCACCGCTAACATCTGTGGGAATGCAACCAGCGGCGACGCCAGCCATGTCCACGTTCGCTATAGACGGACTGGCAGTGGGAGGGATGTACCTGTTCGAGAGTGATATCCACTCTCCGACCACACCGGGATCTCCCAATCCCTTGGCTACCAACGCGCCTGTTCCCTTGGAACCATGTCCGGAGGCCTACCTTCTTAGGCCCTTCTGGCTCATGCGAGCGTTGTATCAGACCATTGCTCATCCGCGTGGGGGCTATCTAAGCACGAAGCTCTTCGTACCGCGCGACATCTGGAGGGTCAAAGGTGTTAAGATAAAGGCTGTGGACGAGAAAACCTCCGCGTGCGACTTGCTCACCGCTGCGCTACTCAAGGTTGGGAGCGTCGACGACAAAGACGCAGACGCCGTTCTCGAGGAATTGCAGTCGTTCGAGCATGTGATGGATCAGGTCCAAATCAACCTGAACCGGAAACTCGGCAGCGAAGTGGGCGCCCAGGGTTTGTCATCCTTGTTCAGGGACTCAGGCTCAACAACCACCGACTCCAGCCAGCAAGGCACAGAAGCTCCCGCGCAGAAGCCCACGACCACGTCACACACCAAGTCCTATCTCTCTTCCTGGCGAAGACTGCGTTCCAAGAGCTCCGGCGTTGGCCTCGGGAGCCTGAGCGCCGGAAAAGATGTGTCGAAGGAAGCGCTGACGATGCCAAGTCTGCCGATGACCAGTCTGCCGACGGTGCATTTTGTCAAGCGCGAGGCGCGTAACATCGTCTGTGAAGGGCCCCACGCAAACTACATGAGCGCGCTGGCGCGGCTGTTCGACGCTGTGCAGGTACTGGGTAAGCGATCAAACCAGTTACTGCTTGAAACTCGACAGACACAGAGAGAGAGACAAAGCTATACTAATGGTTGCTGTTCTCACGCAGATGACATCGCTCGCAGCGTCGAAGACCCCGGCCTCAAGACCTCCTCGCCGACCTATGTCGGCCTCGAACTCACCATCCGCCACGCGGCCGAGTTCTTCGCCTTCTTCATCTGCAGGTTCGTGCTCGCGGACGTGACCATGTTGCTGGACAAGTTCATCAAAAGGGGCAGCGAGTGGGTCCTGCTATGAGCAAAGACGCGACTCGCCAGACAAAACAAACGAACAACATCCGCTGCTGCGTCAGGCTCTTTCCTTCTTATTGTCGTAAAGCTCTCTCTTGATCTTGTCGATCGCGCGTCGCGACGAGTTGCCGGGGATCTGGTGTTACGGGGCGCATGCTGATCACAGACACGATATCCCCACGCGTTTCCTTCGCATTTTCTTTGGT
>NAJN01000328.1:0-25932 GCA_005059845.1 Cryomyces minteri
CCAGTCACGTCCCATACACTCTTCATGCGCCAAGCCGTAACGTTTGCGCCACAAGTAGAAGCTAGTACGCCAAATCCTTCGTCTGTGACATGGAAACAGTTGCTCAGGTCGATGAATCGCGGCCGTGGACCGACGAAGGGGCAGATGATATTCGAGAGAACTGCATCGGTAATGTGGCGATTGTAGGGTGTTAGGTCCAAGGTATGGAGAATCTCCGGCGATGAACTGAGTAGCTTGAGCCAATGCATTGAAACGAGACGAAGCTGCATTAGCCGGTACACATCGAGATACTGAAAGACGCTGACGAGCATTTTGTCCGGCAGAATGCCCTTGCCATGTCTACTCGGACGACGGTGGATGACTTTAGGACGTTTAAGGGACTTCTGACGCTCTGGTGTCGTGGCTTCGTGCACTGGTTTCGAACGTGGTTTCAAAGGGGAAGACGATGTGGTTGGGGGGCTTGAGACCGGAGATGTCCTGTTCTGAGAATCGTTCGGGCTGACCTGGGGCCCGCTCGGGGATGGAGGTGCCAGTGATCCTCTTCTTGATCTTGACCGAATGTTGTCCAAACCAACGCTCAGAAACGGATCCGGATCAGAGGGTTCAATCACGGGCTTCTCGTCTTCAGAGGTCTCGGGGCTTTCACGCGTTTCATCGCTGAAGGTCACTCTTGACGTTCCCGACTTTGTTGATATTCGCGGTCCAATGTCCGCTATAGCAAGCTCGTTGATGGCGGGTGTGCCATCCACCACATCAACCATCACCACATCCCCATCCTCGGCAGCTTGTAGCAGTCGTCGAGCTTCGCATTCCACCTGGCGTCGGAGATCTGGAGAACATCTCTGCCACAGTTCGTCCAGCACGTTTCCGCTGATCATCAGACATTCCACAGAAGAGATCGTCCGTACGGTAGCCGTACGTCGTGGAGCTAATGACAAGCTCGTTACTTCACCAAAGTACTGGCCAGGCTTTAGCCGTGCTTTCACTTGGTGGGGCCCACCTATCACTGTTCCCGGACTCCGCGCAGCAGTCATATGGTGCTTATCTGTAGGCTTCTCCGTTACGACCTCGACTTCTCCCTTCACAATGAAGTAGACGTCGCGTCCCTGTGACTTTTGCTTGATGATGTCCGTAAACGGAGGGTAGGTGCGCGGTTGCGCATTCACACCGAGAAAGTGTAGTATCTCTGGTGGCAAGCCGGAAAACAGCGGAAGCTCTTTTAATAACTGCCGTATAGTCAACGGTCCACTACCGATCGCGCTCGATGCTGCAGCATCGGCCAAGCTAGGACTAGGAGATTTTCTCTTCTTGTTGCTCAAGGCCTCTCCGTCTCTCACCGCGCCTACGTTGCCCATCTCCACGTCGCCAGCCATTCTATCACGCGGCCTTTTCGCACTTCGAGCCGAGCCCTTGGCTGGGTCGACTGAAGCGCCATAACCACTCTCCTTTTTCTTCCTCTCAAGGATCGCAAGCCTTTCAACAGCTTCCTCCCGTATTGCTCGTTCGACCGCCGGGTAGTTGGGCAGCTCTTTCTGCAGGTCCTCCTTGTTCAACCTGACAACCAAAGATCGCAAGTTTGCGACAATGGTGGCGGTTCGAGATATGTCCATTAGGATTCCAATCTCACCGAAAAATGCCCCCGGCTTCAGCTCTGCGTATGTGCTCTCGCTATCTCTTGACGTGACTCTGACAGCTCCCCGCACGAGCCAGTACATTGCCTTGGCATCGTCGCCTTCAGTCAGGATGTAATCGTGAGGCTGATATAGCTGTGGGCGTAGATGGGTGCCGATTGCCGCGAGGAAAGAGTCAGGAGCGGAGAGGAAGAGGGGGAAGTTGCGGAGTCTGTCGAGCAGGTCCAACGGCAGGCCTTGTATAGTGGATGCAGTAAGTGGTGATGGTCGCATCGGCCGAGAGGGATTGGTTTCGGAATCGTATGCTCTGATCAGTTGGAGTGGGTCGGGCACTGGCGGGGCGTTTGCTTTGATGATATGGATGGTGCTGCCACCACTTCTATGATGAGGTCGCATCGTCGGCCACTTCGCCTGAGCTTCGCGAGACTGCAGGCAGTCGTTCCACGGACTGTCTGATGTCCGGACCTGGGTATGTCGTCGCTCAGCTGGCTTGCCGAACCCCTCGCGACAAGTGACGTGCTAGAGACAGCTCTACAAGTCGTCGGTCCTCATTGTGGTAGTCAGAAAGCGTTGCGACTTTCCTACTTGTGCGCTGAGCTGGAGAATTTCACGCGATAGCACTCTGAATGTTGATACGAAAGACACGTCGGGCGTGTGTATCTGGTCGCGTGGGGATGTACGACAAACGAGCCGCGGCGTATCGCTGAGAGATGAGATGGGGCCGACAGTCGCAGAGATCGGGCGCGCAAAGCGAGACCGGTGGACCAACGCGATGCACCGAGCAAAGGAGCAACGACGAGAGGGTCAAGTAGGTGAGGGCTGCTTTTCCTTTTGCTTTTGCTGAGTTGCCGCCTGTAAGCAAGCAGTTGGACGACGTGACGAAGTGGAAGCTCCAAGCTTGAGCCCACCTCATTCGCCCCACTTCGCCCACGGGAACTATTCGCCCGCCACGATTAACCTTCTTCTAGAAGGATTTCAGGGTTTCTCTCGTGAGATCGAGCAGCGCGCGCTTCACCCAGACATCGTCGTCTTCTGGAGCGACTGTCGGTATGCTTAGATGCCGAGCACCAAAAGTAGGGCACTTTGGCCTCAGTGCAATCACAGTCAAGCATGCGGAGCAGGAACGGCGGCGATGCTATAGCCGCCGTTGCTCTAAGGGGTTGCAGAGCACGAGAGCAAAGTCTCGCGACTCAGGTACCCAGCACTTCTACAACTTCACGGCGTCCTCCATTTCCGTGACACCCACCTGGCATAAGAGAGGGTAGGTTGGAGAGCAAAGGAGTGGACGACGTGAAGAAAGCGAAAGCAAAAACATACAACATTCGGGATTCGCCAGTGGTCACCCACCTGACTACTAATCGAACGGTTCGAGGCTTATGTATGGCAGAGCGGACGGGATGCCCAGTTCTCCTCGACCTGTGGTCGTATGTGACTGTTCAATTTCAAATTGCGTACATGATCCTTGGTTCTCTCCATGTTTTCCGGCTTCGGTCACGCTGTTCACTGAACACAATCCTTCGGACTGTGAGAGGAGGTCACCTACCTAAGATTAGAACTCAGACCGGCCGTAAGTATGAAGACAATGTCTCTACTACGTTACAATCCGGCCCATAGAACGTGTTCACTCGAGTCTTTGAGGCACTGAGCTTAGAAAACTAGGTACTATGCAAAGGTGCGAAGAGGCACGAGAGGCTGCTAGTGATTCATCTAGTAGAGGCCTTCTTGACCTCGTAGTGATCACAGCCATTCACAGGCGTATGGCTGGTCAAAAAGCTCACTCAAATGGAGTACGGTGACACGAGCTTGCAATTCTTGTCCGTACTGCAAATTGAGACATAGCAGAACCGAAGACCAACAGTGTCATGGTGTTGAGTTCCATGAGGGATCAGATGGGACTGCAAGTACCGTCAACAGCTACCAACATCCCATTCACGTCTTTGCCCAGATCACTGGCCAAAAACAAGAGAAGATTTGCGATACCCCTTGCTCGCAGCCGTTCGTCTGTCGAGTCGTTCGCCGATCGGAGGCTCCTGAACTGTCTGTAAGCTCCGGAGCATGTGACGATGCTGGTTCTGTTCTGTATCGAGAGCCAACGACTTACTGCACGGCTTTGTAGGCTTCCTTATCGAAGACTAAGTCCGTGGATCCATCCTCCGTGTTTCTCTTGTCCGCTGTAGCTGCTTTTAGACGTGAGGATCGCGTCTTGCATAAAGAGCATTAACAAAGAGAATACACACCGTCAGTCATGACCGCATTGCACCGTATACCACTCTCTGCGAAGTGTGACGCGACACGCTTTGTTGTGTCAAGCTACGAAATCCGATCAAACTCTCCGCAGCTGAAACAATAGATGTCAGACGGTTGTGAGGGGGAACCCACGATTCTGTGTCCACTGGCTGTATCCGCTGCTTCTGCGCCGTCTGCCACTGTATCCACGTTGCCCACGATATTCAGAACGACTCCCCGGGTTTGAGATGTCATGACCTCTACGACCTCATCCGTGAGGTGATCCCCCTCCACAGGTGCGACATTGATCAAAGCATCGATACTGCTTCTGTCATCGAATTTCGTACGACAAGCCCGGACAATCTCGATTGCGGAAAACTCTGTAACATCGCCTTGATAGAATTGCATATGCGTGCCTAGTCTAGCATTGAGGGTGCTATGGATGGGGACAGTGTCGATGCCGAGGACACAAGCATTGTGTTTGAGCAATGTCCTGCAAACTGCTGCCCCAACTGTCGAGGATGCGCCGGTGACAATGGCGACTGCAAGTGGTCAATCACCGTCGGCGCGACGACTAACTTCGAAGTATCTGGTGCCGATAAGGTCACTCAGGAGGGGTTGAAACTCACTCCGGCGAACAAGGTTCAGAGGACTAGTCTGCTCGATGATTGACATGATGGATCGCTGCTGTTCATCAACGATTGCGGGCTCCTTACAGAACTCGGTCCCGTTCATCGTAAGGTGGAGTGCTTCTCGGTCGAGCGGCGTATGTTCTCGCCCGCATCGAGAGCTCGAAGGCAAGCTGAGACACGACCTGTGAGACATTTCGTCCTGGAATGTGCCTCATCACCACCGGCATGCTTCCACCAAGTGCTGTGAGGCTCATGCCTTCGCAGCCCAAGGGTCTGATGCACGTGGTCCCACCGTACGGTGTCCCGCTTTTCCCTCTCTCCTGGGTCTGGGGATGGGCGACGGCCTGCCCGAGGATGCGATGGCTTGAGTTGGATGTCACTGTAGCGTGGAGATGATCTGCCGCTGCCACGAGGTCCGTCGTGGCTGTTCCCTCCATTCAGTCTCATTCCTGTGATGGTGAAAGGCTAGAGCTATTCATAGAGAACGAGCCGCAATCTCACAACCGACAATGCACTACCTTAGATCAACCAAGGACTTTGATCGCCGTGGTCAAGCCAAGATCAAACTTCCACAGCCAACTTCCAGTATCAGCCCTGCCGTTCGTCAAACGACCAAGGCGTCGTGGAGCCTTTCCTCGTACGGCCTGACAGTTTCGTCCACGGGTCTCCTAGCTCGTCCCCACACGTATTACACATGGACTCACGATGCAGAGAGACGACGGGATACTTGAATGGGCGAGCGCCTTAGTGCCAGTTCAGCTGCTGGCAGGGGTCGCACGCCGTCACTCTCACGGTGGACGAGGCGTGAAACGACCACTGCAGACGCGCGCCACAGCCAGCCACAGAGGCCCTTGGTCCACGCACCCCTCATCGAGCTTGCGATTGCCCCGGCTCGTTGCATCTGGATCGGAACCGGCCAGCCGCGTGATGCGGGCAGATTGCGAGCAACAGTGTGCCGATCGCTGCAAGGTACGCGCACGTCTCCCGGCTCGACTCGTACGATGCGGTGGTAGCCAAGCTCTCACAGCTCCAGTTGACCCAGGATACCAGGCTGGGAAGGCGCAGTAGAAGTAGAATGGGAAGGGGCAGCAGAAGTGGAAGTAGAAGTAGGAGTAGAAGTAGGAGGAGAAGTGGAGGTAGAAGTAGAAGACCAAGATGCACTCTCACCCGACGTGGTAGCTCCCATACCAAGCTTCGCAATGTTTGTTCGGCTACCTTGGCCTGGACACGCGAGGTAGTGTAGAAAGCTGCGTCGTCGGAGTGCCGTCGCTTGGAGGACAAGCCACAGCTGGCAACGGAAGCTGAACGACGCCCAACATGCTGGCGCCCCGGGCACGTCGTACTATGGCAACAGGCGGAGCTACGTTCTTGGGTTCTTGGGTTCTTGGGCTCTTGGGTTCTCGCGTTCCTGTCTTCTGGCGTGGCCGTACCTTCCCGGTCCGTCTGGGGTCAACGAGTCAGCCTGGCGAGGGGTGTGTACAACGCCATGAGACGATTCCACCGCTCTACAGCAGCTGAGGGCGCCGACCACGACTGTTCCAGAACGTCTCTTGTCAGCGCTGTAGACTATTGATTGCTCGGAGTCCGCGAGTCTCTCGAGCTTGCCCATCTCTGAGAGCGGCTTGACTCGAGTCGGGGTTGTGCAGCAGCTGCTCGAGCAATGCAAACACAGTCTATAAAATGTCTCTCTTCTCCTACTGTTTCGAAAGGCGGCTCTTTCAAGAAACTCATTGACGCTGAAGTGTCACCTCACTCGTTGCCCTCCTGTCGATTTCCCCTCGTTTGACATGCTCGGATACTCAGCCACCGCTGCACTTGCAGCTCTCCTTCTCCTACAGCCTGCCAGCGCTCAAAACAACGATGCCGTCTCTGCCATAGTTGCCGATGCCGCCAATCTACCGTCACCATCCGTCCTTGGGCCACCTGTCGGCACGGTATCAGCAGGCGCTCCTGTTGACACGGCGGCCGCCCTGTCTTCAGCCGTCCAAGCCGTGACCACCGCTCCCGTGACAGGCAGTCCCACAACATTCGTTACTATTACTTCGACGGCTGTTGCGCCAGTCACAAGACCGTCCTCTTTCATTCTCCCAGCCGTGAATCCCAGTGTCACGCCAAAGGTAGCGAAGAGAGACTCCGGCAACGTTTTGGAGCGAAGGGACTTGACGTACCCCATCGACACCCGAAACTATCCCGTCCCCCCTGGATACGAGCCCGCGTTCTTCAGCCTACAAGGGTCGACTCAGGCTGCTGGCTACCTGACATACAGAACACTAAAGGCCTACGACCCCTCGGTCTGCGCGACCTTCTGCAACTCTGTCAAGACCTGCCAGTTCTTCAACATCTACTACGAGAAGGACCCAGATGCCAACAACAACCCGATCGACGTCATCAAATGTTCGCTGTACTCGATGCCGCAGACTGTCAAGACCGCCACGAACACGGGTCAGTACCGTGGAACCTTTCACGTCATTATTACTGGGCAAGTGTCATTTCCATTGCAGGGGTCCACAGAGTCTTGCTAACAGGTATTCAGTTCAAACGGTTACACCACCCTGGCAGCTCCAGTCTCACCTAACGGATACACCATGGACATACTGAATGCCGGCATCAACGCACCCACCTACGACAAGACGGGCCAAGGAACCTTTATCCAGCCAGTACGCAATCCACATTAGTTGTTACCATGAGGCTCGCATCCGCTAACACGTCCCCAGGTTTACCTTAACTCGTACGATCCTCAAGCATGCGCCGCCGCCTGCGATGCGCAGACTGTCTACGACAAGGCCACCTCTTCCGATGGCTGTCACTTCGCCGCTTGCGTCTACGCGAACCTGTACGTCCTGTCCGACAACGGTGTGCCAAAGACTGTCGTCTGTGCTCTGTACACCCAATACTGGGGCTCTCAGTACGCCGTCAACACCGGCTACTACTCCGGCAACGACCAGTACACTGTCAGCAACAGCATTGGCATTACGAACACGACCGCTGCGAGAATCTACCCGCAAACTTGCCCCAAGACCGTTCCAGAGACCCTCGGCAGCGCCTCTCTCACGAGCACCTTCGGCGAGACGGCCGTCGGGTCCCCCACGTACTCATCCCTCGACAAATCCGGCAACGACCATCTAGCCTTCTACGCGGTCCCACAATCCGTCCTGCCCGCGACCTCGTCCTGCGTCTCGCACGGCTACGTCTACCACGTCGAGTCCGGGCTCTGCCTGACACAGAAGCAGACACAGTCGACCTTTCCCATCTTCCATCGTGGTCAGATGACGCTGCAGCCGTGCGATACCAGCAGCGCTGCACCGCCACAATCGCAGAACTATTGTGTCTACGCCAATTATATTGACAATGGAAAGAGCAAACTTGCGCCGTACTTCTGCATGGCCTTCACCGGCGACACTAGCGGTGCCAGCTTCGGTCCGCAGAGTGTCTACGGTCTGGCATTAGATTCGACGGACGTGGCGGTGCAGTACTCGGCCAACACGTATGGCTCCTACGTCACCGAAGAGTACGGCTATTGTTTCATGTTGCAGTTCCCGTCCTCTTTCACTGGTTGAACGATCCCTTTGGCATTTCGGCCGCTCTTTCTCTTCCTTCTTTCTTTCCACAGGGCAAAGGGGTCGTTCTCGTTACTTGAGTCGGCTTCCACTTAGAGTTAGACCGTCTCACACTACTATATCCGTATAAAGATATCGAAGAAGCACACGCATGGAGTTGGTAACGTTCTGTTGTGCAGTGTTCCCAGTGGCCTTCAGGCACTCATCTGCATCCCACCAGCCACCCAATCACCCTTACTCCGAGATAACGGCGCACAACGCTGAAACACGACCCGGAGACGTTTCCCTACCTTCGTGGAGCAGCTTCTGTGCATTGGGTACCAGCCAATTGCAGGAGCGGCACCGATGTCGCGGTAGAAGACGGTTGTTTGTGGCCATAGCCGGTAGCACGGGCAGCCAAAGTAGCCGGAGCTGCAAACCCAGGAGACGCAGTAGCGAAAGCATTGCCGCCACGTGGGGTCTTACACGTCCCGTGCAATAAGCCTGTAGCAGAAGCGGCACCATCGCCATTCAGATAACCAACCTCCACGCGTCTTCGACTCGACATTTGAGCCGTGGCTCCTGGCGCAATCGCACACACGACCGACGACGACGACGACGACGACGACGGAGACGCGGTCTCGGGAGTGGAGGGCTGGTGTCGAGTCTCGAACCCCATTCCATCTATCAACGCCAACGGCTCGAACTCGCTATCCGAAGGACGAGTCCCCGCACCGTCGTCGAGGCGACTGCGACGACGACCGCGATTCCGTCGTCGGAGAGACCTGCTCTGGCCTTCCTGACGGCTCGCCAGCGTCTCTTTCGTTGCCGGCGGACGGTGTCAGCGGCGACCAACGCGACAGCGCCGGGATGTTAGCCACAACTCTTCGTGGAGGGCGTCAAGGCGACGGATCAGGGGTAGGAGAGACGTGGAAAGAGACGAGGTGGCGTGCATGTACGGCGGATCCCCAATGCCCACTGCAGGACATGAGTGAGAAAGGGGTGCTGTCTCTGCTCTAGCGGTGCACATGCGTCCTTCCAAACGGGAGGCCGCATGGCGTGACCCTCGAGGGAGCTCGGGATGGCGGTTCGTCGTGGAAGACACGCGATTGCCTAGACTGCAATGATGGGTACACTCAGAAGATCGAATGGTGACTCCACTGCCTGTACCGCCAGCCGCCCCTTTGTGACATGCTTGGGGCATCTCAATCCTCTGCCTTCACCCCTGGCTCTCTCCTCGCCTCTCGCCATGCTGTACTCGGACCACAGCTCTGTGCTCGCGCAGCCAGCAGTTGCTTGTCCTCTTTCCCTCGATACAGCTAGGTTCCCGTGTGCGCCTTTCTTTGTGCCCCTACACCCCTGCAGACCTGTTTGGAGTGGCTTGACCGCCGTGACGGATGTGGCCTCGACCGGCGCATGCGAACACGCGACCAACGTTCCGTTTGCGAGTGGAGGTCGTCCGTCCATAGTGATCTCGGATCCCGAGAGTTGCGTCCGGCTGCTCCGAAATGTGCATCTTCTCCTACGCCAGCTCACCGCGTTGAAACGACGCGGCTGAGCCCATGAACACTGGACGCTGACAGTTTGGCAGCCTGGGATCGTGACGGCGACATCTCGCTCCAGACACAGCGCTCTGCCGGAACAATCAGTCACGACGACCAAACCCGCACCTCGATTCCAAAGGTTGTCTTGCATTCTCCACGGCATCAGAAGCCTTTCGCAAAAGCCCATACATGCACCATGTTGACGACAACAAGATCGACGGCCCGAGCAGCAATGACGCTGTGAGTACCCTGTCCGGCACGGCCAGCCTCGCTCAGAGGACCTCCAGCAAGCCAGTACTGAGCCAGGCAGAGGAGCAGCAACCTGAACAGCAGATCCGCAGCCCCAATCACAACTGTAAACCCGAACGCGAACCGCTGCGCCATAAACAGCTCAGTAACTTTCCGGCGGTAGAGCCATGCGTCCGCGCAGTGGTCGCGGACGAAACGATCCATAGGCGACAGACCGAGCGAGCGAATGTCCTTGACAGCGGTGTTCGTGTCCGAGATCAGCGGAGGCGGATACGCTGGTGCGGCGGGTGGACAGCGTAAGCTCCTCAGCATTTCCCAGCGCAGTCCATCGAAGAGATAGGTCGGCGGTGCTGCTGAAACTGGCGGCTTGCTAGTAGACAGCAACTCGTTAAGTAGGCGGGCGTCGGAGACTGACACAGTCTGGTTCTTCTCGTCCGTGCAGAGGCATTCGCGGTCGAAGGCTTCGGATGTGTGCGCAAAGTGCACGAAGCGGCTGTAGAAAGCTGGACTGAGGACTTTGATGTGCAGGCAAGGGACAGGTGTACCACGATAAGTCATTGTGGACTGGGAGTTGAGAAGTCGTGCATCGCCCAAGCCGGGGGATGGCGTGTAACTGAGTTGTATGGGTACTGTTGCGGAGTGGACGAGGTCGGCAAGATATTGCTGGTGGAACCCTTCCAGAACTCTGCAAGCGACTGTCAGCACGTCACCAGACCAATGCGTTGGAGCAAACACCCACTTCTCGGTGTCGGTAGCGTTCCTTCCAATACTGCTGAGCATGATCTCGGGTCTGAACCAGATATGCAGCTTTCTTTTGAAATAAAGCTTGTACGCCTCCTTGACGATCCTCGGAAAGGTGACTAGGCCCACCCACCACCAGCTGGCTACGAAACGGAACGTGTCCCATCGGCTGAGCGACTTAGGGTCGAGCGGTGTCCCGTCCGAGAAGGCTCGGGCGACTAATTTGGCGTGCTGCTTTGATGACTTGAGGACAATGGTGTTGTCGATGACGTGCTGTGTTCCGTTCTTGAAGTAGAAGGGATCGTGAGCGACGAGAGTATAGGTGCCCTTGCGAGAGTTGAAGGGAGAAACGTGGAAGTCTTTCTCCCACGCGTTTGTGAACTTGACTGCGTGTGGACGAGCATGCTTTTCTGCATGTGCAACTATGTCTGAGGTATCTCCGTTCTGTGAGGAGTCTGCCCTCGGAGAGGCAGAGTCTTCGGCATCAGTAGCATGCAAGAAATACATCCGCCTCTCGTCGAAGGTATTGTTAACCTCTAGGACCATAGCCTTCAGCGCCTTGTTATGATCGTAGAGGTACCAGAAAGACACAGGATTGAAGGAATAGCCAAGGAACCGTGGAGCAGTAACAAAGTACCCATAGGGATATCTTTTTTCCTCAACACCCTATCCGATATTAGCCTGACCATGGAGACGCCGTGAGCCTCGCACCTGAGAACGCAAATACGCTTCTAGCTTGCCCCTGAGCCCCACACCAATACCTCCGCGTTCTAAATAGTCGGAGGCTCGAATGTTAAACCATCCTTCCTTCCGCTGCACATCTACGGACAAGATTGAGCCAGCACGACCCTGATAGTCAACAGGTGTGCCGACGAAAAGATAGGAGTATGAGAAAGAGTGCTTCTGAGGGAACATCCGTGAATGAGTCGTTTTGGAAGGAAGCAGCATCGGCTCCAAGAAACCAGGATCTGGAGCTTTTGTGGAGGTCTCTTCTATTCCATCTTGCAGATAGGTCCCCCTTAGGACTATCGTCCCGCGCAAAACAGTGAGTGCTCCCAGGATGCCAAGGCTAAGGTAGATCGTATTGGTACTACCCCCTCCGACGATAGCCACGAGTCTGTTCCACAAAGCGGCTCCATAACTCCAAAGTCCCAGCGCAAGGAACAAGAGGCCATCTTGTGTCGAAGTGGGCTCGTGAACATATACCCGATAGTAAAAGGGCGTGGTCCACGACAAAACAAGCCCTACAATTCTCCTATCCTGAAGTATAGTGCCCCACAAGAGCAGACCTAATGTTATCGCATTTGAAGTGTTCAGGAAGGATCTTGCTGCAACGTTGGTGGTTCGTGAGGCGGCGTGGCGACCGCGTGCTGTTGGTATCATCCACGAGAACAGAGATTTCTGGGGTTTGCAGGCCGTCAAGATGGTATGTCTTGCGCAGAAATCTGTGCCGCGCTTTCGGTTGTTATACTTTTCGGTGGATGTGGTCTTGGTTCGCGTTTCGCAGTTGCTTGATGAGGTTGTGTAAAGTCAGGTCTAGAGACTACACGTGATCAGACGTCTTCGATGTCGTCGGTTTCTTCGTAGCCTGTTCGCAGAAGAGCTCATAGAACGAGGACATCAAAGATCAGAGTTTGCACTGGTTTAAACCTTAATGCGAGGCTATATCAGTTTGCGACGGAGATTCCGGACGTTTTGAGGGCACAAATCAAGCCGTATATCCGAACAACCACTGCCTCGCAGCGCATACTCCAAAACACCACGCTGCGGACATCCGAAACCATCATATCCAACCGCCCACGCCCTCAAATGCCATGCATGTCCATGCCGGTCCCACCGGCTCTCAAGTCTTCTCTTCCTTCCCCATCCCCATCTCAATGTCTCTCTCCTCATAAACAGCAGCGCCGCTCTCCATACCCGCACCAGCCATCGCATCCGCCTCCGCCCTTTCCTCGGCCCGCTCCTCCATCTTGCGCCTTTTGCCCTCCAACTTGTCCTTATCTTCTTGCATGGTGCGTATGAGCGTGGACTTCATGCGGATCCGATGTCCGTATTTGTAGAAGATGAACGGTATGGGAACGCAGACGGCTTCTAGCAGTCCGAGGGTCGTGCCGGCCCAGTTGGCGCCGAGAGCGTGGTACATCGCTGGTCCGGCCAGGGGTATTGTGCCGCCGAGCACACTTCTCAGTACGCTGTTGCCAGCTAGGGCAGAGGCGGCGTAGATGCCGTAGGAGTGGACGAGGTAATTCGAGGCGTAGATGAAGACGGTGCAGTTGCCCATACCGAACGGGATGCCGGCAAGGATGGGCCAGATCCAGTGCACGTTCGGCGTGCACGTCCAGGCGAAGATCAGTTCCCCAACGGGAATCAGTATCGCTGCTCCGCAGACCACGCTGATCATGGCTTCGGGCGGCGGTTTGCCAGTCTCTGGATCCGGCTTGTGGCTGTTGATGATCTTGCGGATGAGAGGTTCGCTGGCGATGACGATGAGTGAGCCACAGCCAATGCCGCAGAAAGCAAGACCGGTGAATCCGGAAGCCCAACCGCGCAGCCCCTGGAAGACGATGGGGTATGCGACGAAACACAAATAGAGGATACCGTAGACGATTGCAATATAGACGTCCCAGAATATGCAGATCGGTTCTGTGACGGTCATGATGAACGGCCTACTCAGGTTGACTTTTAGCAGCGGCCAGAAGTCTTTCTTCTCATCGTATCGACTCCACCACCTGGGCTCATCCGTCTCTTTCCTCTTCTTCGCTGCTCTGGACCGCAGTATCGCGGGTGCGTAGGTCTCCGGAACGAGAGCGACCATGAAGAACGCAGCACCAGCCATGATCATCACCACCTGATGGAAAGTTTAGTCAATGAAAGAGTGTAATGTGAAGGGAGTACCCAAATACCCAATTAGTCCATCTCCATCCTAGATACTGGTACACGAACCCACCAACCAGTGGTCCTATAACAGGACCGTTCATAGGACCGATACTCCAGATACTAAACGCCAGAGCACGGTATTCTTCCTCGCTAATATCGTTGATTGTACCCGGGGCATTGCTGATCATTGCACTGGCGGCAAAGGCACCGAAGAAGCGTGTAACAAGTATAGCCTCGATGTTCGGTGCCAGCGCGCACGGCAGCACGAGAAGAGTGAACAGAGCAAGTGCTATGAGGTATATTGGCCTACGGCCGTACATCTCCGAAAGCGGCGCCAATATCACTGACCCAACTGCCATGCCGAGCAGATACGTGGTGATTCCTAAGATGCCGGTGGAATCTGAGATGCCGAATGTGGCTTTCATTCCCGGAATCGCAGAGCTGTAGGAAGAAGAGTAGAGCACCACAGTTGTAGTGGCAAAGCTCATGAAGAAGATTATCAAGCTTCGATACCACAACGTCCAAATCCTTGGATTGTATCTGTCTCCGGTGCCATCCTTCGTAGGATATGTATCTGGATCCCAATCGACTTCGAATGCAGGATCCGTTGTCATGACCGAGGCATTGGTGTTCCTCCTACTCAGTCTTGGACCTGCGCCCAACCGTATGGATTGGCGGGAGATGTGAGGCGTCAATTCGCTGCCGGGTATTGAGTGTATGGAAAAGCCATCTGAGGAATCGTCGTCGTCGTCCTCATGGAACTCTGGAGAGGTGGCTGAGCGCGAAGGGGGAATGGAGTAAACATGGCTTTGAACAGGCTTTTCGAGACTCTTCTCAGAGGCATCTGCGGCATGGAGAGACATGAGTGAGGTGGCTAAGGTACCATGCTATATCGGTTGGTGCAATGGACACTGTAGGATTTCCCAAGCTCTTTCTCATGTGTGATGTGTATCTCCCCCGCTACTTGGAAATGCTGATCGTGGATTGATGGGACTACGGAGTTAAGGTGGTGCAAAACCCGGGGTACCTGACGTGGTTGTTCCGTTGTGCTCTGGCTCTCTTCGTCAACCCGGAGGCCGCAGGCTCTGATATGTTGGAGTGCAAAGAGTGCAGAGACGGTGAGGATTTGAGCATCGCCATGACTGCTTGACCGCAGGACAATCGTCGCCGTGTGGGGCATGCACCTCGGCTGCTTCTCCGTGTGCAAGCCTTGCTTCCCGCTTGCACCATAACGTTGTGGTCAAGGGAGAGGCGTGGATGGAAAGCGGAAAGTAGAGCGGAACCTTCCCAAGACAGCCAAGCTTCGGCTTCTGACTGCAGTCTTCACGACAACGAATTGCTCTGCCTCCAAGTCAGTTACCTCCTTTGTGGGAGTAAAGCTTCGGTCTCTTACCTCTCGGCTCTCAGACTTCCTCGTCTTCTTCTCCGTTCCTGCACGTCCCGTTACGTTGTGTGACATGAGCTCCCTCGCCCACTGCGTGAACTCGCTGCACGTACCTGTAGCAAGCGGCTGTGATGATGCCGCTATAGCCGAATAAGCCGACGCACTTACATATTCCCGACGCCAACCGCAGAGCTCACCAAAACACCCCCGCTGGTCAGAGTCAACGCGAAAGGCGTGTAATTTGGCGGTGATGGCTCCTCTCGAAGGCATCCTCTCTTGAGTGATTCGATTGCAAGATCTCAATAGCATTGTCCTGCGTTCCGGGTATCTAAAGTACAATGCAACTAGTCCCATTCCGTGCACGCTCTCCAAACGACTGCTTTCGCACTATAGCGCAAGCCCGATGTTGTGTGTTCCGAAGCAATGAGCGTGCTCTCCTGTCCGCAAAAAGGCGTATCTTTCTGCCTCGTGCCGAGAGCCATGTCTACCGCCCCGGCCCTTCCATCTCATCCAACCCAGTCTGCAAGACCGGGTGCTTCTGTGAGGGATGCGGGCCTGGCGGCGCGTAGTATCTAGACGCTGCAGCCTGCGACTGCTGCATCTTTGGTACCGCTCCATCGGCTGGGGTGTAGTATGACGTGTGGGGGTTGTGTGCCGGCCTGGGCGTGTAGAACTCTGTAGTTTGGGCTCCTTCATACGAGACGTTTGCAGGCTGATGGCCAGACTGGACACCTCGGTATGCAGTGTTGGTAGAATGCCGGGGAGGCAGACTGAAGCTGGCAGAGTAGAGAGAAGTGGCATCAGCGTTCTTGAGATCATAGGTCGCTGGAGTGGCTGTGTAGACACCGCGATTGCCGGCTTTGCGAGCGCGGTGATAAATGACGGCACCGTAGATGAGAGTGCCGAGGAAACAAAGTCTGTCATTGCACATCGCTTATCAGCAACTAGGCCGTGATTCATGTATGTATCCAGTGACTTGAGCATCACCAGGGTACGGGGCAGAGAAGTCACATACAAGATAACCGCCACAATGATTAGTTGTATCTCGCTATTACCGTACGCTGTCACGACAGCATCTTCGATGAAAACTGCCAGAAAAAACCCGGTCTTCATGATATTCGAGATGAGGAAGAAGAGGGGCTTCAGCATTCGGCGCGCGAAGAGGATGATTTCAATGATTTCGAGGGCGATGAAGAGACCATAGAGGGCGAGGACGATTGGAATACCACTGGAAGCGCTGTTAGGAAGGGGTTGATCCTCTACGTCAGAGAGCTACATACACTGGGAGTGGTGCGCCATCATCACGCCCATAGTAGGCGACGACGAGAGAATCGATTACGGTAAGGGCAACTAGGACAATGAGCTGGATAGTCCAGAAAGGTATCAGGACACGCTTCTGCCACGGGCCGTTGATGTTCGATGGAGGCGACATTGGAGACGCTAATGTCAGATAGTGCTGGAGAAGGCCAAAGGATAAAGGAAGGATATCTCAGACGCTCTGATTCAGGATGAGGGCGATTAGGAGAGGTGCAAAGTAAGCTCTCCAAAGTCAAGACGTCCCAATTGATGTGAACAAAGAAGAGATTCAGAGAGCACAGTCCAGAAAGGCAGCGCTGGAGTTTTGAGATACTTTAGGCCAGCAGTTTTGGAAGAAGCAAAGAGACCTACAGAGTAACCATGGCAGCAATGCCACGCGCTAGGCGTTCTCATTCGCGAAGGCAGGACAGTTCCATAATCCCTTTGTCTTGGCAGGCGGGCGATGAAGATGGGGGCCACAATCTGGCAAGGCGAAGCACGGCAGCTTCATCCATGGTGTGTGTGAGCAGCCCGCTTGTGAGGCAGTCTTGCATGGCCACATGGAAACCTGTGGAGCTCGGAGACGGTAAGTCAGTGACTCAGCCTCATCCTACACCCTTCGTCGCCATCTGGATCTGGATCGTGGTGCAAGGCACGAACCGACGACGGGAGAGATATGGTACCGTGGTGGAAGTAGGAGAATGGAATGGCTTTGTTCCAAATTTAGATCGGGGGTCTCTTCACTCTTAGAACCCCACCTAGAGGTACCTTAGACAACATCCATCATCTGCAACACCTAGCGTAGTAGAAAGTACCAGAAGCCGTGACACCACGAAGCAGGTACAGACAGCGTCACAAGGGCCCTCACAGCCCGGCTTCACTTCCGCTTACACAGCCACTATACATTAGGTTAAGGTAGCAAGCAGCGAACCATTCACCACTCACCACTCAGCCCTTGCCCAAGCGCCCCCTTGGCTACCCGTCAGCAGCTTCAGGGCGCCCGCATATCTCCTCTCACGCAACAATACCCACGGGGACACCACGAGAGCACAAGCACTAACACGCGGAAGGGCCTGCCGCATCCGCTCACCTCCCACGTCTGCGCTCGGGACACTGCAACATCGCGATCACGCACGCGGAACTGCGGTGTTTGTTACTTACAGATATCCCGTTCTGTTTCTGATTGGGGCTGAAGCATGCTGATTGGCACCTCACCGGTGGAAAGGGTATAGAGGTGAGGATGGTGGTTAGGAAAAGGTAAGTTAGGTCAATGGTAGATAGGGAGTTGATAGGGGTTCGGTGGGGGGCTGATGGGTAGGTAAGTTTCGCGTAATGTCACTCTACGCGTGTGTAGGGTGTACGAAGTGGAGACGGAATTCGCAATACATTCGTATACTCGTTGGAAGTGTAGTTTGTAAGACATCGAAGCAAGCCAGCTCATTCCACCGGCGCTCAGGAAGTATGGTACCGTATAATCCCACGTGCCAAAAAGACTATGTGCCGCCCATATTCAGGAGTCACTTCCCGCTCCTTGCGTCCTGCGTACAGATCAACGATCGCCTTCCATCTCATCCTCTGCAGTCTACGTCGATTGACCAACGGCCGTCAGCGTGACGTGCCCTGTTGTGCAGCCACGCATGGCTTGCATGTGGTGGCTACGAACCCTCTACCGCGGCAGTGAGAGCATTCGGGCCGGCCTCTCAGTCTGTTTAGGTCAGTGGGTTCCTCATGTTCTGGGTGCTGCTGGTGGAACGAAAGACGAGGCTATGAGACGATGAGAAGATAGGGGGAGCGGACGAAGAGAGATAGGGATATACTCACTCTATGGGATGACCGGCGCATTTCCCGCATGTTGACAGTAACATGCCGCCCATGCAGCCATGACGTGGGTCGGAAGAGGTTGACATGGCTGGAGTAGCTGAGGAGGACGAGCTCGTTGTTGATCGGGGGAGTGGAACAGCCATTTGAGACACTTCAAAGCTCGTCCGAGGAAGAGGAAACGCGGTAAAATCTGAGTATCGTGGCTGAAGATGTGAATGGTTTGTATGAGCACACTCGATGTGAGGCGGCTGGTTACTTTTCTGGGTGTGATTGCTCGTTGTCCAGAAAGGGAGCCCAATTTTTATAGATGTATGCTTCCTCAACAACGACACTACAGACTATTGTTCCTGCCTTTTTCCACCTTGTTTTCCGCAGACAGCCCATGCTCGTGCCACGAAACATCGCGAGGCTACGACAGAGGGTGTCGTCAATCGCAGAGAGGCAACACCGTGACGACTGTAACAAGATCAGCTGAACTGCAGCATCGTGAGATCTCGATTGGGTCTCCGCTAGACGTTGCCGCTCCCCCGACCGCAGCTGAAACGTCGAAGTGGGTTCGCATAACCGTCATAGGGATGCCGAGAGGATGTACGGATAGAAAATGGTGGATCTAGGACGCACAAGAGCAACCTTATATGAGATGCTGCAACCTTGAAATCTGAAACGCGCGCAAAAAAGACAGTGACGGTCACGAAGTGGCTTGAAGTTGGAAACACTGATGAGGAGTACGAGCGGCCGATCACATTGGAAGATGTTCCTTAGGAGAGAGCACCGGCTTCCCCGACGAGTCAAAAGCAGTCCCAAGAACATCTTCCATCGGCTGCTTACAGAATAAGACCACTGGGAGGTGGTGGGAGCTTCCCGTCATGGAACTCAGGTTTCTGTGACGGCAACTTGAATGCGCTGTGTTCATGAGACGGGTTTTCGAATCTTTGAACTCACGCAGGGATCCTACGCTTCAAGGTCGTGTAGGCCTACCAACTTGCCGCCGACCGACCGGTCTGAAATTCTGTTTAGCTGGTGGGAGACGCGGGGTGTCTTTTGTGGAGCTGGTGAGATACGACACTTCGCTACCACCTTCAGTCCCAGCGACTCCCCCTCAGAGTTGTTATGATCTTGGGAGAATGCTCGATGTCTGTAGTTCACGAGAGCCACGACAGACGCACGGAAAACGAGACGAGCTGATGCAAGGAGTGGAAACGAACCAGATTTCCTGACAGATTGAGGGTATGATCACTAGACTTGACTGCTACCCACTGGTTGGCAAGGTACAAAGTCGTATGCGTAGGGCAGAGATCTCTACTCTCACTCCGAAGATGCATCATCAATCGTGGCACTGGCACCACTGTACGACGCCCGACGGATGGCCTCATTCCCCGCGTACACGTGGAAGCTCATACGACCATGGAGCGCCCGAGGGGAATATGCTCTTCGTACCTCGCGACTGGCTGTGTCAGTCTACCGTACGTTTCACTATCTCGCGCGAGGTGAGTAGAAGATGAGACTTGGACAGCGTTGATGATGCCGTTCAAGTTTACCTTGGCGCCGAGAACAGACGCGTGACGGGTCCGCGTTGCGTGGCGTTTTGTGGGAGTGCATCTGATGAGTGCTTCAGGTAGAGGCGAAGGAACGGAAGAAGTGAGAGTGACGAGAAAAACCGTGCAACAGCAACAGGCATGACCTTTATGTGCAGCTACCCGCGGCAGAAAACTTCCGACAGGGAACTTTGGGTCACACATCCCAATGTGACCTTACGTGAGGGCTTGTATTTATCTAGCGTGCAAGTACTACCAAGTAGAACAAGAACTCCCTTCCATCGACCTGGTTGATGGTGCATGACATAACGCCGTAACTCAGATCACTCCAGATACCTTACCCACCCTCGATGCCGTCGGAGCAAAATAACATAGAGGAAGCAACGCCACTTGATCGTTCAACGTCCTTCGCCACCTTTCTGCTTGTGTGGCACGGAACGCCATTCATGCAAAGCTACCAATCCAACTCCATGGAGACCACGTCGTATTACCGTGATGAGCCTACGCCCAGAAAGAATCTGGAGTAGCGGCCAGGAATGCGAACATTCCTAGAGCTCCAGTAGCGACACCCACAGCGAACTGCAACTTCGTCTTCTTCCGAGACGGCTCGTGGTGTGTCATCTGATGCGCCAGTCCCTCCGCTCCTCGGATTCCCGGTGAAACTCCCACTTCGACGTCGACAGTCTGCTTTGGTGTGGTTTCCGTAGTTGTTGTAGGTAAGCCGACTGTGTGCTCATCGTGGGACGGCCTGAGCTCGTTATGGACTTGCGGTTCCTCTTCACCAGTGTCTATAGCATCCGCCTTTCGTTTCTTTCCTTCATACACGAGCGCCTGGGAACTTGCTACGCCACCCCAGTAGCCCCCTCCTATACTCGTTCCACTGGTTTTGACCTTGATGTCTAAGACGCTGTCAACCTTGCTGGAGTCCATCTCCTCTTCGTCGTCAGAATCAGAACCAAAAGCTGAGATGGAGTTCAGGTGATCAGGGACGTGGTCTGGCTGCTCTGAGTCAACGAAGAGCGAAGATCCGTAACTACTCTCCGACATGTCTTCGCTGTAGTCCTCGCTTCCATAACTAGGACACTTGTATGATACAATGGAGTGAGCAGCGGGAGCTACCGGAATTATAAAGTCGTTGCCTGAAGTTGACTCTGTGGCAGCGGCGCTCGTCTGAGACGTAGTATGCTCGCCATTGATGGGATGTTCCCGGGGAGTGAACTCGGTGGAAACGTGGAGTTTGACACCGTCGTAGGTGCCTAGTCCAACCGCAGTATTAGCCGACCGTTGAAACACGCCCTACGGACTACCCACCGTCTCCTCGGACCACGTTGATTCCAAACTTGAGACTGTCGCCATCGTGCAAGTAAACGTCGACGTTTTTCGCGATCTTACACTCATTTACAAACGTGCCGTGCATGGAGCCCAGATCTTTAATGGACACGAGGTGCTAGAGGAGATGGGTTATTCTCACGCTCGCATTACTGGAGTGAGCTTGCATGACAGGACGTTGACATACTGGTTTATCGGCATGCGTTTGCAACACGGCGTGTTGACGGGACATGACCGGACAGTCGAAGATAGCATTGTCCTCTGCGGGCATCAACCTCTTCAACTCACTCTTGGATGAGCGGCCTATAGTCACTGGGGCTGCAGGCGTAAGGTTGAAGTCGCGTAAAGGGAACTGGACCTTGGAGCTGCTGTCCAATTCCGCCAGTGTCACCCGTAGTTCTAGGCTAAGTGAGCTCGAGAGGTCGCGACAAGGTTCACCGAGCTTGAAGACTCACGAGGAAATTCTGACATGATGGAAGTCAGTTGTTTGGAGGTGCAAAAAGAGGGACGCGTAGGCTGGTAAGTTGTGAGGCTGATGCGATGACTGTCAAGATCAGGCTGGAGCGAGAAAGGGAGCTGTCGAGATGATTGTTTTCGAGGTTCCAGGATTGCAGACACGGCCTTTGCTGTCGATGCTGCATGTATGACCTTGCCGCTTTGCGACCTAGAGGCGTGAGGCAAGGCAACGTCGAGTGTTTGAAGCGACCTGGACGTGTGGGAGGAGTGCTGAAGCGGGGAGCTCAAGTTGCCCTTGGACCTGGAGTTCATCTGGCCGATAAGATAAGGTCCCGCTCGACGCTAGCAAAGGCTCCTGACTCATGTTCGTGCTTTGCCTTTGCATCAATCTGCTCTGGCCGCACATCCCACCAGCCCGCTCGACCGCACGTCGCACTCTCCACATGTACGATCACCGATCAAACAGGGCTCGATGGAGATGCAGTCGACTACCGGGGATGCGATCAAGGAGCAGGTGCTGGACTGGGTGCCGAAGCGCATCAAGGAGCTGCAATTTGGCATACTGTACGCAAACGAGGGCCTGTGATACACCATCTTCCTTCCCTGACTGTTTCAAAGCTCAAACCAAGACATCGTTAAGCAAGCCGTCGTCGAAATCTCAGACCGCAATGTCTACGACCTAGGCAGCCATGGGCCGGTCAGGGCACTCACCAAGAACGGGCCTATGGATGGCCGCATGGGCACCTCCACGAAGGGCGCTATCTGCGACACCTGTGGCGAAGATCTCACAGCTTGTATCGGACATTTCGGTCACGTTAAGCTAGCGTTGCCCGCCTTCCACATCGGGTATTTCAAAAAGATCATAGAAATATTACATGACATCTGCAAGGTATGGGAAGACGGGTTCACAAGAATGGCCAGGGGATTGACAGTATTAGGGCTGTTCCAGGGTCTTACTGGAGGAACACACACGGCGTACATACTTGCGGAGTCTCCGGCGTCCGAATCTCGACAATTTACAAAGGACCGTGCTGTGCAAGAAGATATCTGCGGAATGCAAGAAGTGCAAGAAGTGCCCTTACTGTGGCACTATCAACGGTGCCGTCAAAAAGGTGCCAGGACATCCATTGAAGATCATCCATGAAAAATACCGCGCTTTCAATACGTCCACGGCGAAGTCCAAAGTAGCTCCTCCATGCAAAGTCGAGTTTGACAGGTCATTTGAGGAAGCCAAGAAAGGCAATCCGGAATTGGAGAAGCATGTGAAGAAAGCTGTAGATGATATGAACCCGCTTAGAGTCTTGAATCTCTTCCGTCGCATTGCTGCTACTGACTGTGAACTCCTCGGAATGAATCCAGCCGATGGTCGACCGGAGATGTTCATCTGGCAGTATGTCCCTGCGCCTCCAGTTTGCATCCGGCCGTCTGTAGCACAGGAAGCAGCCACCACCGAGGACGACATCACGAACAAGCTGGGAGATATCATTCAAATCAGTTCACTTATCAGAGCTGGTCTTGACAGAGGTCAGCCAGTCCAGACAATCATGGAGCAATGGGATTTCTTGCAGTTACAGATCGCCATGTACATTGATGGGAGTGTTCCAGGCCTACAGCAACCGGGCTTTGGCAGACCTGTCCGTGGTTTCTGCCAGCGGCTGAAAGGAAAGCAAGGTCGTTTTCGTGGCAACTTGTCCGGCAAACGTGTGGACTTCTCCGCACGAACTGTCATTTCGCCCGACCCTAACCTTGGAATTGACGAGGTCGCAGTTCCCCTGAAAGTGGCGTTGAACCTGACATATCCTGAGAGGGTTTCGAGATACAATCTCAAGAAGCTTCAGGACTGTGTGAGGAGAGGCAGTAAGAAACACCCAGGAGCCAACCGTATCATCAAGAAGGACACGGGCAACATGGTACTCATAAGCATCCTGGAGAGATACAACAGACAAGGTGAATTAGCAGACCAGCTCAATATTGGAGATGTGGTTGACCGCCATCTTGAGGATGGAGACATTGTGTTGTTCAATCGGCAGCCGTCACTGCACAAGCTGAGTATTCTTAGCCACAAAGCAAAAATTCGACCTTGGAGAACTTTCCGGCTCAATGAGTGCGTCTGCAACCCGTACAATGCCGATTTCGATGGGGACGAGATGAATTTGCATGTCCCACAGACCGAAGAGGCCCGTACAGAGGCGATTGAGTTGATGGGTGTGAAACACAATATCGCGACGCCCAAAAATGGAACTCCAATCATCGCCGCTATTCAAGATTTCATAACTGCCGCCTTCCTCTCAAGTAACAAGAGCGTTTTCTACGATCGTAAGACGTTCGCGCACATATGTGGCTACATGTTCAACGACGACAGCATCGTAGACCCTGAGACGGGCGAGAGGATGTCAATCGAGCTTCCGGAGCCTGCCATCTGGAAGCCACAGCGGCTCTGGACTGGCAAGCAGATATGGAATGTGTTGATGAGGCCCAACAAGAAGTCCAAGGTACTTGTCAACCTCGATGCAGGATGCAAACAGTTCAAGCCAACACCCGGTCAACCCAATGATCTTGACGAAGACGATCAATACCTTGTTATCCGCAACTCTGAGGTCATGTGCGGTGTCATGGACAAGAATACCGTAGGAGATGGCAAGAAAGACTCTGTATTCTACGTCATCATGCGGGATTTTGGACCCGACTATGCTGTGCAAGCTATGAATCGCCTGGCGAAGCTGTCTGCAAGATGGTTGACGAACCAAGGATTCTCCATCGGAATCAGTGATGTCTATCCTAGTGATGATCTGGTCAGGAGGAAGCAGGCACTGATCGACGAGGCTTACCGTGAATGCGATCAGATCATCGATCAATACAACAATGGAAGGCTCGAGCCGATGGCAGGATGTGACGAAGAAACGACTATGGAGAACAAGCTCTCTGGGTTGCTAAGTGCCGTGCGAGGGGCCGCTGCCAAAGTTTGTTTCGAACAACTAAGCAAGTGGAACTCGCCCTTGATCATGGCCAAGAGTGGTTCCAAAGGCTCCAACAACAACGTGTCACAGATGGTGGCTTCTGTCGGGCAGCAGATTATCGGTGGCAAGCGTGTTTTGGAGGGCTTCCAAGATCGAACTCTGCCGCACTTCCCGAAAGGTGGGAAAATGCCAGCGGCTAAAGGTTTCGTCAAGAACAGTTTCTTTTCGGGTCTCTCACCAACAGAGTTCATCTTCCACGCCATGTCTGGCCGAGAGGGGCTGGTCGACACCGCTGTCAAGACCGCTGAGACGGGTTATATGTCCCGAAGGCTCATGAAATCACTCGAAGACCTTTCGGCTCACTACGACAACACGGTTAGAACTTCTTCGTCTGGACTGGTCCAATTCCAATACGGAGACGATAATCTCGATCCTGTGGACATGGAAGGGAATGCTAAGCCTGTCCACTTCGATCGTGCTTTCGTGCATGCTGTAACCACGACGTGGGACAACGAAGAATCAGGTCTTCCGCCTTTTGAGATCGTCAAGAGAACCCGCAGGAAGCTGCAGGTAGAACGCAATAAGTGGAATCGGCTGTCACTCATGAACGAGCCGCTTGCGTACAAAGATAAAAGTGACCATGGAATTGATCAATTCGAGAGTCGCCGTGACTTCCTTGACACCATCGAGGCTTTCATCATGGTAAAAGTGAACAAGCTAGGGGACTTACGCGAGCGCGTTCGTATGTTGCGAGGTGATCAAGACAATGATCAAATGGATTGGGAGGTTGCCGATGATGGTGAATATCCCGTACGGAGACTTTGACAATTACTAACCACGATCCAGTCAAGCAACGTAGCATCGTAAACGGCGTGGCGAAGATATCCCGACGTGCATTGGAGATGTTCATTGGACTCTGTCTTGAAAAGTATGAGAAGTCAAAGGTGCAGCCAGGGCACGCGGTTGGTGCTGTTGGTGCGCAGTCTATCGGCGAACCCGGTACCCAAATGACACTCAAGACTTTTCATTTTGCAGGTGTCGCTGGTATGAGTATCACTCAGGGTGTGCCTCGAATAAAGGAAATCATCAACGCTTCCAAGGTCATCAGTACACCCGTCATCACATGTGTGCTGGCTGGCAAAGGTGGCGAAACGGCTGCTCGCATTGTAAAGAGTCGTATCGAAAAGACTTACCTTCGTGACGTAAGTGCATCGCAGACATCGTATCACTCTCAGGCGTACTGACTTGACGTACTCAGATCATCGTGTATATCGAAGACGTCTGGTACAAAGACGGCAGCTACCTCAACATGCGCGTCGATCTCGAGGCGGTCAGGAGGTTGCAGCTAGAGGTCTCGTTGAGCGACATCTCAAAGGCTATTGTGAAGACAAAAGGCCTCAAACTCGGCTTCAATGACATCAGAACCTTCGGCACCAACCACATCCGCGTCTACCCTGCCGAGAACGATGATACCAAGCCGCGACGCGCCAACAGCAAGGCACCCGAAGACTTCTTCGAGCGTATGCAAAACTTGAAGCGTAACCTGCCCAACGTTGTCGTCAAGGGCTACCCAGATGCAACCCGTGCCGTAATTCAGAAAGCCGACAAAAAGAACGCTCAGGGCGAAGAAGAGATCAAAGTCCTCGTTGAAGGCTATGGTCTCAAGCTCTGCATGACGACCGACGGCATCAACGGCTGCCGCACGTTGTCCAACTCCG
>NAJN01000329.1:8394-25908 GCA_005059845.1 Cryomyces minteri
GATTCCTTCTAGGAGGATGGAGCAGGCGGATAGACTGGAGGACGCGGAAGCCGGTGGACGGAGTAAAAGAGAAGTGGAAACCTGACATGGATGTTGTGAAGGCGACCATCCACTTTCTCAAGCAAACCATGAGGATGCAAGCGGCACCGCAAAGAAATGCGAGGGAGGACATAGAGGACGCGGCCGAGGACTCGGCAAACTTATCCACATAACAGAGCTCTTAGAGAGCGGCTACCCCTGGGCCGCTCTTGCGAATTGACTTGGGGATTTCGGTTGAGACGACGGAATAGGAGAGCTTGAGCGGAAGGTAGCGTGTAGGGACAGCTCATACGGGCGGCAAGCCTGTGCATAGCTTATATAGAATCAATCAATCAATCAATCAATCTGGGTTAGGCCGATTAATTCCGCGTGCGACAGAGACATTGGGAGCAGAACACATCATTACAGGAGCGGCGGTACGCAAGTACATCGAGTGCTGTGGCACAGTCAATCTTCCCCACCAGGTTGCTCAGTTTATACAAGGTTACAAGCGGAGCTATCAGCAGACTCGGTCTGAAGTCGCTCGTTGGGTCCTGGAGCTTTGTTAAGGATCTGTGCCTTCCTACACGAGTTAACTCAATTTCATCTCTTCGTCTGTTAATGTCGTCCAATTTAGCGTGCTTCACTTCGCATGCCTAATTGAGCAACACGTAATCACCTAAAGCGTGATTGCCTTATGCTAGGCTTCATGCCTTATAACATATGACACGAGTAACTTAACTCGTTTCAATAAGAAATTCTCAAAAAGACGCGACGTAGCATCCCTACTAACATATAGCTACTCTACTATCTAGTAACCCTATAACACATTTAGTACGCGTAATAGCGCTATAGCGGCTTTAACTACGCTATTACTACCCCTAGGTAGAACAGCTAGTCTAGAACCCTTATAAGCACTAGAGTAACGCAAATCTAGTCTTATAGTCACGTAAGGTAGATGGCTCTAATCCGTAGATAAGACCTCTTTTTAGCTAGTCCACTAACTTTATTAAAGACTATTGAAACAAATGTCTCTAAGCCACCCTAACCCTAAGGACTGCTATGGTCCGTCCAGCTGTCCTAAATATAGTGGGAATTGACTGAACAATGGCTAGAGCCTCCTCTTCGTTGCGCTGGTCTGCAGTCAAAGTGTCCATCCAGAACGCGCTAGCACCCACGAGCGCCGGCAGATCTTTCTCGATGAAGTCTGCCTTTTCCTGTGAAGCCTTGACTTCGTACAGTGGCCTGGGACCTCGCGCCATTTCCAGTCGCACTAGACGTGAGAAGATGCGACATATTTAAGCTTGTCAGTTCTGGTATCGAACAGGTCCAAAGTTCCGTTCACAAATCGAGCGAACTTGATCAAAGGTGCTTCTTCTTCGCTATCAGATTCCTCGTTCGTCGGCTCTTGCGAATCTTTGATGGTCAATCGATTAAGAGCTCGCGTGGTCCAGTCTTCTAAGAATCCAAGCATTATGATCTGATGCTAGAGGGCAACATGAGTCGGATAGATCTGGGCGGTATAATCGTAACTAGCCAATCGTAATTAGCCGCCTGATTGTCTACTGTTACGATTAGTGATTACCTACAAGCCTAGGGGTAGTTACTGCGGTGTTTCCTATGCGTTAGTCAGGTAATTAATCCTGCGAACCGCAAGCATCGTGACCTTGGTGGAACGGCATGCGAGTGGGCGGGTAGACCGCGGCTGTCGAACAGCACTAGTGACGTACCGGCTACCTCGGATTTAGACAGACACAAACGATGAGTAACCTACCTCCTCTCCGTCTCCTCGATTTCGGGCACGAAGCGTGCAGTTGCACATCAGACCTTTTCACGCCAGACTTTGTTACTCAGTTGCCTGCGATTCGTCTATGCACCAGCTGCAATATCTGCGATCCTCTTTACGCTAGTTCCCCTCTGCGTCACCCCCAACGATGACAACCGGAGCGTTCAGATACATCGACCCTGCCTCCTACACCAACAGCGCGGGGCAGCACGTTAAGCCGTGGTCGAAAGTCGACGGGCCAGGCACATCTTTCAAGCTGACGAACCACAAACGGTCTGTCGAGAACATTCGCGGTCGCGAATCGGCTTACTCTACCGACACCTCTGGTTTCGCGGTCTACAAGTCGCCCGCGAGAGAGGCCTCTTTTACAGATGATAAGGCGGTACGAGATGGATACTACAAAGAGGTCGAAGCGCTACTGCGCGAAAAGCTCCCCGGTATTAAGAAGGTCGTTATATTCGATCATACTATCCGGAAGCGAGAGAAGTCGGCGCCGCGGCAGCCGGTGCAGCAGGTCCATGTCGATCAGACTGTTGGCGCAGCAGAGACACGAGTACGAAGGCATCTGCCGGCGGATGAGGCAGAGGAGTTGTTGAAAGGACGATATCAAATCATTAATGTGTGGAGGCCAATCGCCCATTCTGCCACCGATTTCCCGCTAGCCGTCATCGATTGGAGGACAACGTCGCCAGACGACTTCATCGAAGTCGATCTGCTGTATCCGAAACGGACGTCTTGCGCCAATAGGACGGGTGCCGTTGCTCGCAATGGTACTCAAGATGACGACCATGACGACGACAGAGGGAAGGAAGTCGTGCCGGACCCAGATTCCGTGGAGTCGACGGAGAATTACGAGGTGAAGGGCGAGACTTTTGCTGTCGCTCCGAATGAGAAGCACAAGTTCTTTTACATGAAAGACATGACACCCGAGGAGGCCATGTTCATCAAATGCTTCGATTCGAGAGGTCAAGGATTGCCGAAAGGAGTCAAAGGATTGGCGAGATGTACACCGCACACAGCGTTCGTTGACCCGCAGACACCGGACGACGCGCCAGGGCGGCAGAGCATTGAGTTGCGCTGTTTGGTATTTTATGAGTAGGCAAATGCTTGTACATATCGTCTAGTGCGTGGAGGATAGACTTCACTCATGAAGTAAAGGTTGTCTCAGACTACATGCAACATCATACCGTGTCGTAGATCCGCGGCCGCGTTCGCTGCACCACCCGGCTTTCCAACACTCAAGCTGACACCGCATGCATTCTGGACGTGGGACTGCCGCGCTATATCTTCTTTCAACCATGCGTGTGAACTTTCCCTCTAGAAGCCGGTCTGTGATGATCGACCAGGCAACGTATGTTGCAAAGATTTTACGATCCCTATCATAAGCGTACGCATTAGTAGACAATACAAGCACTCGATGGGAAGCTATTCGTAGACACTTAGCCCTTTAAAGGAATCTGCGCTAAGCTAACAGCCTCGGTCAATGAGCTCGTCATTAGTTCGTGGAGGGCCAATTTCCGATTGCTAGCAGCCTCGTTAGTGTCTACGAAGATACTAGGAATGCAAGTCTTGAGAATCAAGAGCGATATGACGCCTTAGATCCTATCGGGGATTAGAGAGTCTTTGACGATGGTTGCTCGAAGGACCGGTCTCCAAGCTTGTAGTTCGAGAATGCAACGTTCATTGCTAAGCAAGGAGTCCGTTATCTTTAGGAAGAATCAGTGCCTGCGAACTCAACTGTCCATTAGGCGGATCTTGAGCACTTGGAGAAGTAGGACACTTACAACTGAGCTAGCCTAAGACCCGAACAGTGCCTTCTCGAATCCTGATCCACGATTGTTAGGTCCCCGGAGCTAAATCAAACAGGCCGCGATAGCTGATTAACGAATCCGTGCGATTTGTCCGGAAGATGTCAGAAGCTGTGTTAGATGGCGAACTAAACAAGGCAGCTTGCGTTTAGGGCGACATAGCGCTCAAGCCTTACACACCTAGTAGAGAGCAAGTACCTCCGTTGCACTGGAAACCTCTGTTCCAAAACGCTCTTCAAGACGGCTTAGAGCCTGTCGCAGACTTTCTAGCGCTCTTAGGTAGGACGACAACACTGCAGTATTTCAGCTCCTAGGTACGGACGAGATAATTTGTCCTACACGAGCAAAGACACAATGAGTCGCCTCTTTCAATCAATCACTGTGTCCGTAATGGCTGGGTAAGTAGAACAGGTATGACCATTCCTTGTAACGCAGCGGATTGAGCACCTAGACAGGTCTGCTAAGAGCACGCGGTTGGTTGCGCGGCTGACGTGCATTGAGCAATGACAGGTAGAGTATGTCGAAACCGTACTTCAACCCTAACAACTTATATCCTTACCAAGACGGACTCTTAGAAATCTCTGCGACTAATGCAAGAAAATGTTGCTCTTAGCTGCGTTGGACATGTCCAGCCTCATCATCATCGTGCGAAAGTCTTTGTTTGTTGACTCTTTATGACTGATCATGTGAGATCAAATTACGCTCAGCAGCTTCCCAGCGTGTTATGATGTGCATACAGTCTCGGTGGTGATGAAAGAGAAAATCCTGTTAAAAAGCCGCGTCCTAAGCCTTTGGTCGATGAACAACGTGACAGGGCGAGAAGTGACTGATACTAATGTGGTCTTAATGTAGGCTGAATAAGCTACATTTGTTTAGAAAGATCACTAATCTTAACACTGCACTGTCCGGCGATTAGTCGATCCATCACACAGCTGCGGACGTTCGTCCTCGTACCATCCAAAGCCGCAGATAAAAGGCGTGTCTATATGCTTGACGCTTGGCAAGACTAGGGTGCTGGTTCCTCGAAACGGATAGGTCGACAGACTCGTTAGGTTGTATGCAAGGCGTTCAAGGTATTCTTTAGATCCGAGTGACACCTCTAGCATTTTGACGCCGATCTGTCATCCTGCTACCTGTTTCTAAGCGGATCCTACTACTTAGTTTGTGTCTCATTTTCATCAAGTGTTCCATCGTCATTCCCTTTGCGGGAATCACTGCCCTCGATGAGGAGTGAACATATGCTCTAGTATGCACAGACCATGTCGTGTGACTGTATGAAGAGGTTGTTGCAGTGCCTTTCAGATGCTGTCTTTCTTCCGGCTCACCATCATCCTACAAGCCGTACTCTCATTTCCACGATCCTAAATTATAGCAGTCTTTGTCACAACACTAAAGTCCACGACATGTCTTAGCAATTGACAGTCGCCCAGTTCCTAGACCGTAACAAGTACGCATTGCATCGTCTCCTTCGGTCCTTTGGAAGCTTGTCACTGACGGCCGTATCAGAGATACCATATCCAACCATGAGCCCGTCCCTTACCTCTTCGAGATGACTGCTATGGGAGCTGGGCCGCCCCACATTCTTGTTCGTAAGTTGTTCTTGCCCTAAAGCCATCCATGTCAATACAGTGCTTATGTCGACCAGTCACTTGCATCGATCTTCGCTTGACACCGGAAAACTTCCTGAATCTATATCCAAGCAGTATGTCTAGTCGCTGTCGCTCGTCTCTTCTATAACACCACAGAATGTTATTGAGCCGTTTCTTGATAGTGAGGGTTCTCGTGATGCGCAACATTTGCGGACATGTCGCTCCTGCTATGAGCGACATTCTGGGTTTCGATGGCTTCCTTGCACTTTCAGATATCAAGCGGTTCCTCACCGGTGAGCCGATTCCAGCGTAGAAGCTCGTCTCAAGCCATGAGTGTGCTACCATGGTCTGCTTCTGATATTCATTGCTGCCTTAATACAAGCACTGACACATTGTCGCGCCCTGCACTATGAGGACGCCCAACTTCGAGCTGGTCTGAAGGAAAGACTGCCAGATCACTTAGAAATCGATGACATGGTGTTCGGAGCAGTTGGTACGTGAGCTAATAATAATGCCTTGCGTTTGACGTTTATCAACTTCCGATGCTTAGGAGACTTCACCTTGTTTACACCTACTAACACTGAAATGGCTGTAGGAGCATCGAGCAAAGCGTCAAAGACGATCTTTCGATACCCAAATCTTTACCTTACACCAGACAGGAGCTCGCTGATTGCTCGGCTGGGTTCGTGTTCGATATTAAGACTGGATTGCTCAGTCCTGTCGAGATTTGACTTTGAAACACTCTGAGAAGCACGATACTCGTAAGTACGCCTTGAAGGCATTCGATGGAGAGAAGCCGACCTTCGAGAGAACCAATCCGATGCCCTCTATACGTAGAGCGCAATGTACACGGTCTTTGTAGCACAAACAAACCTGGCAAGTCCGAAGTGCGACGTGACGAGCTTCTCCAAATGTTGCGCAAGCCGAGGAACAACCGCAGCGAAGATGGTTCGTGTCTAGCTCCGGTGTCTTTCCAGACAACGATCTGACCCTTCTCCGCGACAACAACCTCACAATCGTACCACAGCAGGGTGACGTCCCCCTGAATCGATGCGTCCAGGCCGCGTCGTAACTTGCGTGCAAACACGAGGTGTGTCCAGAGGTTGACTCCGCGTTCGCAGATCAGCGGCACGGACCGGTCCTCCACCGAGTCACCCTGGATGTCACGCCATGTTTCGGATGTCGCACCTTCGATCTGCTGTTCATGCTTGACACTTCCACGTTGCTGCCATCTCATGTACCTGCGTCGTGGGGAGTTAGTCCCTCACCGAGAGCCCTACCTTATAAGACAAGGGCACAGTCGAGATCCGTGGCGTGGCTGCCCCCGATCGGTGAGGTGGAAGCATCTACCCGCCAGGAACTCGGTACGCAATGATCCCGACAGACGGCAGCAACTAGGTACAACGACTCTATCCCCTACCATTACGACAACGATATCGCTCCCTGCCCGACCTCCCCACTAAAACACAGGCTGTTCCACTTCTTAGAAGCTGGAGGTGGTCCTGTGCCAGCACTGGAGTCCTCGATCTGCCCCTGAGCTCAACCTCGGATTCGAAGGAAGCCCTTGAGTGCTCCCATGAAGCGGCACAGACAATGCGACGGAACTCAGCTCGCCATACGCACAGTCAGTCGTCGCACAGAGAGACGCGGACTCGGTGTTTGCACTAGGGATGGGTCAGCCGCGGGGCCGTCGACTGAAAGCCTACTTCTGAACTTCTCTAAGACGTCGACGAGACAACAGATTGCGATTGCAAGCCTCACATTGATTGATTGATCGACTTAGTCTCTTTCTTGGGTGGTCGCGGTACAGAGCTTCTATAACGCCGTACGCGGTACAACAGGCGACTGGATCATGCGGCGTGGAGTCGTGTCTCGAAACAGGTCTTAAGTGAATGACGACCCCATCGCATTGGTCGTGAGACATGGGGCGCCTCCAGGATACCTCGAAGCAGCGATTGCCCACGCACATCATCATGTGTCGTGGGAATACCCGGTATTGCATGACTTGCACGATGTACTCGATGATTAGGCGGACAAGGTGGTCTTCGAAGGCTGGCTGCCACAAAGACTACACCAAGGTATTTAACGACTGCTACGGGGTATGGCGGCAGGGAGTAGATTGTTGCATTGATCTTGAGTCGTCTCACAGTTGCACTAGTCCACCGCAGCCAAGAAGGTCAAGACAACATTGGTCACAGCATCAATACGACACAAAACACTATGAACTGACTGGAGTATAGATGAGGCCGTGAAGAGACTATATATGTGCTATAGTACATCTACGTCGTCATTGTGTATTTCTCGAACTTATATGGCCATCAAGGTATGCTTGGAAAGCACAAGCTCTGATATCATGTGAAACGACAGTTGCGTGGTTCCTCTCTAGGTCTGGTGCAAGAGTCTGGAAAGTTCGTGATAACGACAGGTCTGAGGTCATAAAAGCATTTCCGGCCGTGGCCAAGGTACTCCGTGACTAAACGTGGCGGAGAACCCCTCGAACGCTCACGTCGTGTGGCTGACGCGACCTGTGTGTCACCGGCAGGAGGCTTCAGCCAGGTATCTCCCTCGTATACCCGCAGTCAAATTTCCAATCTCCGGCATGGGTAGATACACCGGAGCAGCGTGGTGTTCTCCGCCGGTCATTTCTTCAGGTCCAGCTTCATGTCCAACATGTAGTGCATCAACGAGCAGTCTTCGCACTTGACCAAGGTCTGCAATGCTTTGACCCTGGACCACAAAAGCGCGTTCTCGTCCGTCAACTGCTTGTTCTGCACTTCGAGTTGCTCGAGATACTCCGCCGCGCTTGCAAGGACGGTGGATTTGCTTGGCTTGGATCGGCGGGTCGGGTCGAGATCATCGAGGTCGCCGGCGTCGGAAGTGCCAGTCTTCTGCAGCTTCGGCACGATCTTGCGCAGGGAGTCGATCTGAGCATTGAGCCCTTCGCGATACCTGCGCTCGACTTGGTTGTGGGGAAGTCGGTGACTGATACTACCCTTCCCGCCAACATGCACCGTGGGAGAAGCAGTGTCCGACGGTCGACTCGTTTCACTCTTGGAAGTCCGAGTGATTCGAGGCCGGCGTGGATGAGTGTCTGCAGTGGTCTCTTATGACTTTGCGCGAGGAGGGTTCCAGTCCGGATCGCGGCCATCGGTGGGAGACGAGGATCCCCAGTCGCTGGCAAACAGCGGAGTGGCAGACTCGCCTCCATGGGTGCCAGGGTCTGGCGATGGTCCGCTTTGCTCGCGTTTGAGATTCACAGGAGACTTACAGGACTCCGTCTCCAAGCTTCTCTTCCGTCGTTTTGATCCAGGCTCTTCGTGAGGACTCTTCGTAGTAACACAGAATGTCTTGCGGGCAACGAAGTGTGGTTGGTTGTTGTCGGCCACGGGAGGAATTGTCGCTAGGGTTCTGTCGGAGTCGTTTTGCTCCAGTTCGAGTCGACGATTGAGAGGCCTCTTCATTGGCACAGAAGGCTCAGAGCCGAGCAAAAAGGGGTCGACAAAGCCTGATGCCGTGGTCGGGCCAAGTCCATGATCGAATAGCGCGCTGGAACCAATGTGCCGCTGTCGTATGACTTCGGCAGACGCGGGAGTGTGACCGATGGGGGAGGAGAAGTAATGCTCTCTCTCGTAGGAGAAGGCAGGGCTGCTTTGGTCACTGTGCGCGTGCACATGGTGCGGATATCTGGAACTGCCAACGCTGGCCACCGGACGTTGCATCACGTCGCCGTGGTCTTGGCCTCCTGGAATGTGGTCGTACGGAGTAGGGCAAGGGGTGAAGGCGGAGGCAGAGTGTGGAGAAGAAAGGGATTGACAGCCAAGCGGGGAATAAGGCGAGCACTGTGTTGATGAGGACTGGGGCGGAGGCATTTGACTGAAGTAGTCCATGGTGAGTCCATCGTACTGGTTGGGAAAGTTGAGGTCACCATCTGCCATGAAAGAGCTCCAATCTAGTGGCATCTTGACAGGAGACAGGCAAACAGCTTTCGGGGAGAGACAGGTTGCAGACGGGGTGAGTGCGCGACAGGCGGCTGAGCAGATGGGGAAACATATATAGGCATGTGAGAGTATGGCTTTCTCCTCTTTCTGCGACGCCCTGGCACTGCTCTCGCTTCAGCGCTCATCCTAAGAAAGCTTCCCTCGAGAACACAGCGTCGCCATGCCCTTTGCAGGGTGTGAAAGTGGGTCGGCGCTGCGGCGGAGAGGGCTCCGCCTGCGCCGTGATCGCGTAACTGAGTGGAAATCTCGGGCTGAGTCAACAGACCCCCTACGCTGCGCTTTCCCGGCCCAGCGCTCCCGCCGGACGTTGCCCGACTCCAGCTGTTGCCTCCCATCACACCATGAGAACGTACGATTCCTGCTCCTCCGGGCGTTCTTGGCGCCCTCGAGGCTCCCCGCCATGTGAGATGGGCCAGCCAAAGCGCAGATGGCGCTAGACGCTGCCTGCCCGTTGCGTTCCCCGCTTCCTTGCTCAACCCAGCCCGTGGACCCTTGGATGGCCCGCGGACCGGGCAACTCTAGCCGGACCTCCTTGCGTCGAATCTGCCGGGGCGGTGGGCGGAGAATTGTCCAGCGCCGTGGGGTCGATCGAGCGATGCATCTGCAGGCTGCTCGGCGGCCAAGATAAGTAGGAATGGGATACGGTCGCAGTGCGTGCTTGTCCGAGTCTTCTACCCAGTAGCCATGTCCTCCATCGATCCCAGTGCGAAGACCCCGTCGATCACGATGGATGCTCCTCCAAGCGAGTGCTCAAGTGCGTCGAGAGACCTCGCGTCTCCCAGGCCTGTCACATCGACTCTCTCGAGCGGCGACCGGTCCAATCCTGATCCGTCGTCCGCGAGGACAGACGCGGGAAGCAACTCGAACGACAACTCATCTCTTCAGAACCTTCCGCGGAGCGAACGTGTCGCTCCCCAAGCCACAAGTCCACGTAAAGCCGATCCACTGTGCCCAAACTGTGGGCACCACGGCCACGACGACGGTCGAGAGCCGGTGCGGACTCGCTGCGAGACCTGTGATGGACATGGCCGCGGCGACGACCACAGCTTCTACTGGCAACCAACGACAGCGGTGAACGACAAGCCCGGCAGAAGAGGCTCGTACGAAGACACGAAGCGCGAGTGGTACCGTCGATGGATTGGCGACTGCTCGGCCGAGAAGAACGACCCTTGGGGCTTCTCGAGCGCAAGCAACTCCCGCGCGCACACGCCTCTGGCTCGGACCTAGTTCGACGGAGCAAGACTGGAGTGTCAGGCGCCAGATGTCGGCGCTGCGTTGATGCCAGGCGGCTGGAGTGATATTGAGATGCGTTTCTGGGAACGCGGGTGTCGGGTCACATTATGCCGAGAACGACGACCTCACTCTCCAACAAGCTGTATTGAACTTGTATGCAATTCACCGCTCGTCCACATATTTCAACGATAGCGTAAAAGTTTGCTTCAGCATGACCTCCAGCTGTGCTGAACCATTGGGGCAGAGCCGAACACAATGCCTGAAACTCGTTCTGACTATACCCTGCTCAGACCATTCTGTCAGGGTTATCCTCGGAGCCTCTCGCATATACACTCCTTTGACACAGGGGACACGTTTCATGGAACCTTGCGAACCACCGGTCTAGGCAATCTCGATGGAAACATGCAAGCAAGGCAGTCCTCGGACTTGCGAACTCCCCTCCACTGTGTCCAAACAAACAACACTGCAAGAGCCATTGACATTAGCGTCGCTCCGCACACCGGGTGTACAGGAGAAGCTGCTCACCACAAAGGATGGGACGTGAGCATTCCATGAGTCTTGCTGTTTTCCGCATGTGTTGCGTACCACTCGCTGAACGTCTCAGACTTGGCGACCTTGTCTAAGCGGGCGATGCGCTTTGCAGTCCCTTCCGTTGGCGAATTTGCCCGGCCGCTCGTCTGTTTGTAGGGGACAAGGATGGCTCTGAGAGTGGTGTCCAATGAGCACGCGCATCTCTTTCTGGAGAAAACGTTGAATAGCATACATGACTATCAGGGTGAGAAAGGCGATTGCGAAAAAGGAAGGCAGGATGATGGAGAGGGTTTTAGTAGCCGCAGAGCTGTCAGCAACGCTGTCGGTATGATTCAATGAGGGCATGTCCCGGAAGGCTGCTATAGTGGTAGTCGCGTCATCTGCGCGCCGTTGCACATTCAAAAGGGACCCTTCAATGCTCGCCATTGTGAACGACACTCCGAGGTGGCTGCTGAGGGAAGGGCGACACGCAATATCCCGACTTGCAGAAAACGAACGCAGGGTTGCCAGGAGGATGGTCTGTTTGCTGTTGGACGACAAAGTCGTCTCGTTATATGCCCGTCGTCCGAACAGCAATATCTCAGCACTGTATTCACACCATCTCCCTACAGACGCTCGGCGAGCGAGTGTAGTCCCCACGCGCAAAGCGTCATGCTACAGTGACCTGATGATGGAGCTGGAAGTTACCAGGCGCGGGTGGAATAGCACGCAGAAACTGATCACGAGCGCCGGAGACCAGACGAAGAAACGTACCATACGAAGCTTCACGAGCATCTCCCCGGAGGTCGACGTTCACCGGCGACTGGAGTCTTTGCTCACCTCACACGACGAGGCGGGGAAGACTCTTGTTGACGATGCAGTTGACTGGCACGGCCTCCCCCACCAAGTTTCGGTTCGGCCACCCGCGCTTAAGCGCTCGAATTCCGAAACACTCCTCCGGACGTCAGACTCTGCACCGACGACGAATCACTCCCCGCCAGGACGCTCCTGGAACATGGCAACAATAGCATCTCTCCATTCTTTGGCCGCCGATGCCTTCGAGTCGACGTCCCTGCCATCGGCTTGCCTGACGGTGGCGTCTTCTCTGGCCCACGATTGTCTTCAGTGCAGTCCATCCGTGCAGCAAGCCTGACGTGCATTGCCCAGTGTATCACGATCCCTGTCGGTGCAGTTTTGTTCACAAATGTTTTACACGCTCCAGTCAATGATTTGACCCATGTGTGTGTTTACCTTTGCCGTGCTACAGGACAGGGCGTGAATCGATTGAGAAATGGCGAGTTGTGACATCTGCCTGCGTCAACTCGGCGCGTCTCGTTCGCCACTCGTAGATGATATGAATCGCACGAGAGCCTCTCACTGCAAATCTGAACACTTCAGTCCACGGTTATCCTGTTTCTGAATCGTTTCTGCTGCGAATCGTTCCATCACTTACTGGTCTCGTATCTCGAACTCACTACCGTACATCCCTGAGCACCAGTGGGCAGCAGACAGCGTATCATCTATACCACCGGCAAGCCTCATCTTCTGCTGAGCCATTGCTCTACAACAGATGTCAATCTATCAGCTCATCTGAGGTTCCCTGCTAGTTCCCAATCGGTCTCTCAGGAACGGCTTCAAAGACACGCCTCCGCTTCATCATGTCTCGAGTTCGGGATGAAGTTCTTCCATCATTCTACAGTGGAAAGGGCGCAGCGGGAACAATCATACAGCGACCGCCCAGTGACAGTGGAGATGGCACGCTGGAAGACACCCACCAGCCACCTCAAGATGCACACATAAGCGGGATCTCAAGACAGAACACCGTTCTAGATTCTATACCGTACGAAGGACGAGCCAATGAACCCGCGTTAGGTATACCCCGACATCGAACGAGGAACGAAGTGCTGCGGTGGGTTCCTGTACAGGACGAGCGGCGAGAGAGGATTGGCTACGGCGATGATACCGATCGAGCACATTTCAGCACACTGTGTCATGAAAACTACCTATCGCATGATCCATACTCCGATGGTTACGAAGATGACAGTCGATCGACCAGAAACAATCGTAGGTCAGCGACGCAGCGTAGAGATTCTCGAAGATCAAACGCATATGCTGGTCACCGGACGTACGACAGACGACGCCGTGTACCGAGGCCAGTCTACGAATCAGAACCCGACAGCGGAGACGAGCACCTGCATGATGGTGGTGATAAAGGTGGCACCCGGCCTCCATCACCATCTGAAGAGCCACAGCGACTGCCATTGACCACCTGGATGAACAGCAGTGCGAAGAGTCGTATGTGCATCGGATCCTCGCGTCTGCGTCCCAGCTGACCGTCTGCAGACTTCGTAGCAGCATTAGGGGAGTTTGTTGGCACGACCATGTTCCTCTTCTTCGCCTTCGCCGGGACACAGGTCGCCAACGCCGGATCAAGGAACTCGGCAAACACTACCACAGGCGCCGCGACAGGGTTCAGCCCGATTGTTCTTCTGTACATTGCTCTCGCCTTCGGGTTCTCCCTGATGGTGAATGTCTGGGTTTTCTTCCGCATCTCCGGTGGCCTCTTCAACCCGGCGGTAACGCTCGCCATGGCAATGGTGCACGGTTTATCGCTTGTACGAGCCTTCTTACTCCTAATTGCCCAGCTAGCGGGCAGCATCTTTGCCTCCTTTCTTGTCAGCGTACTCTTTCCAACACCCTTCAACGTTCGCACCACCTTGTCGGCCGAGACCTCCATCGTGCGTGGTGTCTTCATCGAGGCCGTCTTGACAGCTGAATTGATTTTCACCATCTTCATGCTTGCCAAAGAGAAGCACAAAGCTACGTTCATTGCACCCGTGGGTATCGGCCTGGCGCTATTCGTTGCGGAGTTGGTCGGCGTGTTCTACACAGGAGGTAGTCTGAACCCGGCAAGGAGTTTCGGTCCATGCGTTGTCACGGGAACCTTCGACCAGGAGCATTGGATCTATTGTAAGTTTTTCTCGTCCTCTCTGCCCGAAGAGGAAACCGTTCTCGCGGATCTGACGAAGCCGGGAATGTTAGGGCTTGGTCCAGCAGCCGGCGCGATAATCGCAGTCACTTTCTACAAGTTCATCAAGATTCTCGAATACGAAGTCTCCAATCCTTGCGCGTCCGTGAGTTTTCAACGCACTGATGGGCAATACCCGGGACACTGACAACATTGACAGGACGGTGATGACGAGAAGGAGCCGAGAAAGATACCAGATCCTGAGGTTGGGAAAACGGTAGAGCAAAGGAACGAGCGGAAAGGAAGTAGCTCGCCCGAAGGGAAGTGAGGTCTCGCGGCGCTGAGGACGGAACGATGGAGTCCGATACTGTCACATAACCTTTGTGTCTTCCGTGCGGCTGCTGGCCGACCGCGCTGGAGCCGGGGTCGTTTGATCGTCTGAACTTTCGATCGTGATGGCGTTCAAGCGCGTTTACATCGAAGTCGCATTGGTAGCAGAAGACATTGAAAATGCCTGTGAACAATACACGGACAATACAGGTATTATCCACAAATATCATCTCTTCCTGCACGCCTTACGATACAAGCCCATTGCATATTCTTTGACTCCAGGCTCTCAGAAGCAATGTAGGACATGCCCGTGTACGTAAGCACTCCGAACGCCCCGGACCTCCAACCTCAAAGGTTCGCCTGTCCCAATTGTCAAGGCAGTGTGGATACCATCATACAACGTCTGAGGAGCCAGCCGTACTCCGCCGTGTACCGGACGCTCTTCCACGACAACACTGTCTTTTAGCAGCTGTCTGTCACTGGGAAGGCCGTCCTCGGTTCCATGAGCGACAACGCAGTGCTGGCCTTGGGTCGTCCTGCGCAGACTCCTTCGACGCCATGAAGCGGATCACCCCATGGACGACACCTTGTAGCTGGCCGGAGAGATAGTACCGTTCAACCTCTTGAGAGGCGTCCTTTGGACGACAGACCAGCCACCTAAAATGTCCTTCCATGGAGTCCCGAGCGATCGCGACAGCGTACACCCACGAGCCTCGCCCACTCAGTACACACAGTCTCGCGCCACGACTGCTGAGTGGAATGGTTCAGGCTCCACGAGGAAGTCATCCGTGGGCTCACACCATACCAAGAGCTCACCGGCCGCTACCACTGATGGTGCGCCCGAACAGCTTGCACATCAACGTCTCGTCCTCACAGATCCCGTGGCTTTCAGGTATGGCCATTTCGACACACCGGATTCGGGAAGGGCGAGAGGCTGACATGCTGTCTAGATACCTGGAAGAGGATCCATCGGCGACGGTACTCGAACGGCGTCGTCAGCTCGAAGGCTATGATTGCTACATAGTAGAGCAGTGGACCACATCCCGCACGCATCCCACCTTCTGCATCACAACGTATACCGGCGATCCCTCCCACAAGATAACCGTCGGCGTTTTGAGTGTCCCCACCGATGAGTCCGCCTGGTCGCCGAGACTACGTGTCTACTTCAAGGCGCTCAACCAGTACCACGCACGAAGGCGCGAAACACCCCTCGGCATAATCACCGTCACCAATCTCTCTGGCTTCCCGTCATCTTTGACGGTCATACCTGTTCCCGACGGCGATTTGAAGAAACATCGCGAGGACTTTCTTGTCAACGAGAATCTCAAAAGGCTGGGTTGCTCCGGCCGCGTAGGCTTCACACTCGGTCCTCCCAGCAGTGCCACCGTAGCCAAGTTTCACCAGCTGTATAGGACTAGCGACAAGACACCGCTGTACAGTGCGGTCATCGAACTCGTCAAGCTCTGTCAAGCAGCACTGGTCCTGTTCGCCAATCTCGAACCCGAGTACGCTGATGGTCTGTTGTGCGATGTCACGGAAAAGGCAATCAATGATTGGTGGATCGAGCTCGGGAGCGAGCACTACAATATCGAACCTCACGATGGTATACTGGGTCCAACAACCGTTGCGGCACTTCTAGGAATGCTAATGGGAGCGCGCAATCGGCTCAACGCATATGGTGCACCTGTGGCGAAGGACGTCTTCGACACGGATGCGACCAAGAGAGGTATTGCCTACTTCCAGCGATCTCAGCGTATCCGTAAGAGCAGGAGATTAGATCGGCAGACGCTCAACAGATTGCACAAAGCTACTGCAAAGGCAGCGAGTGGTGGGGCGAGCTGGACGGTGCCGCGTGCTGTCAAATCAACGGTTGCAGAACTCAGTGGCAAGGGTGGAGAAATGGTGATGGACGCTGTGGGACGTCGCGATAAGGCGGGGATTGCGGAGATTGAGACGGTGGACATTGAACGGTTCGTACAGCTGGTCAATGGCGAACGAGCCAAGTGGCTCTGGTACGGGAAGGCGATGAAGAGTTCTAGTGGGTCTGGAGACATGTTCAACCGGCTACCTGGGGATGAAGGTCTGATCTTCCAGAAGGATGACCAAGGTGGATATGCTTGGTCGGGTAAGAGAAGAGATAGTACGAATGAGGAGAGTGGAACAAGAAAACGAGACCACGCGAGTTACTATGCTGGGCGGCCTTCAGTATATCCAGGGATGGACGACATCGACAAGAGCGATCAGCTTCGGAAACAGACGGTCTTGAAACGAGCTAGTGGACGGATGAATGATGCTCGCAGCGGTCTTGGACGCATCAAGGATGTGGTGGGACTTCGTGGTCATGGCCACCACCCCAAACAGTCAAGAGACGGCATCGTTGACGGAGCTCACCAGAGTCCATCTCACTCGAACAACAACGACAGTAAGCCAATACTGCGACGGACAAGGTCTACCCCCGCCGGCAGTCCGACCAGCCCACAAGGAGCAGACGACACATGGGATGCAACCACTCTCACCCAGCAGAGAACCGCCCCAGATACAGAACGGCAGGAACCGTTTTTCGCAAGGATCCTCTCTGAAACTCCCCATGAATCCCGAACGACACTATTTTCGACAAGGAGCACTATTGCAGAGGGAGACGAGCAGGCCGAATTAGGCGCTTCGCCAGCTCCTGAAGACACTGAACGTTCCGGCACCGCCAAGGCTGCACCGTCAATAGCGGAATCTACATACCATGGCATTGATCTGGATGAAGTGTTGCCCGCAGCAAGAGGCCCGGCCGAAGACATAGGACCTCTGCTCCGACGCGCGCGGTCCTTCTCTCAGTACACGACTACGCGGCTGCAAACTCCTAGAAACGACGATGCTTACCCCCGCCATCTGTCTTTCAGCATCGCCTCCGACAGCATACTGACCTGGACGCCTATCGCCTCATTCTCCACCCACGACGGACCAGCCACTCTAGTGGATCCGAAGCGCATGCTCACCAAAGAACGGCTCCTGGCCTTCGACGCCAAGCTTGCTCGTGCCTCTATCGCCCTCCTCTCTTCCGACACGGGCGCCTGGGCTCAGCGCCAGTTGAAACAACTCCAAGAGCTCTCGCACCAAGCCGACCTTGACATCCAACAGCTGCAGTCTCTCTACAACCCTCGGCTGGACGCCTTCGAGGCGCTCAAACAGCGGTCCGGCGAGACAATCACACAAACGCGGCAGCATCTGAGCGAGGGGGTCAAGGAAGTAGAGACGCTGGCGGCGAAGCTGGAGTACGAGCTCG
>NAJN01000033.1:0-49456 GCA_005059845.1 Cryomyces minteri
ACCTAGTTATTACTCCTAACAGGAAGCCTTTCTCATCCATATTGTATGTATGACGCGGCTCAACGTTGTATCGACGAAGCTTATCCTCTAGAAGCTTAAAGTAGAGGGTGTACTTTGTAGCTGAATCAGCTTTGTGGCGGTTGCTGTCGATACCAGTCGCCCATTTCGAGATCAGATGGTTGCGATGACGCTGCACGAACCGATCTGCCCAGTTCAATCCAAGCTCCCTTTTTGCTATCTGCGAGCCGAAATTTCGTATCATAGACCTTGTAGGTGGTAAGCCTTGCCTAGTAAGGCGTTCAATATATCGTAGGAGCTCCTGTTCTTGGTGTGGGTGGAGAGCCTGTCGATTCTCAGCCTCAATATTGCGCGAGGTTGAAGCACCTTGGTGTCTCCGCGCGAGCGTAACGCGCTCAACACCATACGTTTTTGCTATCTGCGCGTAGTTGATTTTATCTCCAGGCTTCAGAGATTCTATAGCTTCAAGCGCAGCCTCGATCGAGCCCATATTGGTAGAGTTACGCGGTGTTGAAGTTTTGATGTTGTTGGTGGGGAGCGATCGTTGAGCCGTCCCGATCGTTGGGTGGTGAGCCTCGGTAGTCCTGCGGAAACAGCGGCCGATAGCTTGACGTAGACTTGCATGATGCGGATGCATGCCCTCTCGCGACCTCTACCGATCCATGGCTGTAAGATACGTATTAGCTTTGCTCAAGGGCAAGCTCGGAAGCGCAGAGCACCTGACAGAACCGATCAACCAGCCTGCTCCGTCCGTTCTTGGACCATAAGTCCTGTTTTCGACTGCGAGCATTCACTATGTCAAGACCGTGGACGATACGTGCAGGTAGAAGGTCAATGGGCTAGCTTAGATGTGCCGCTATCTTTCACAACAACCTCTCTGATCCGAACATCGTTTTCGTCCTGACATCTCCAAGGCTGTACTTGTTCCTCGCTGTCTACGTCAGGACCATATAGCCTCAGAAAGCCACCTGCCACATCAGTTGCTGTAAGCACGTGTGCCGGATACAGCGGAAGCAAAGATGGGTTACCCTCCATATGCGCATCAAGTCAATGTCATGTACGCAATGTGTAATTCGCGACCTGATTACAAGACGACCAAACGGCCTGGCAACAACGGGAGTAGAGGTCGAGTGAGCAGTAACCACTTTTCTTTAATACCTAGCTCAGCTCAGCTCAGCTCAGCTCAGCTCAGCTCCTCAATCCTGGCAGCTAGCTACTAACGCTAGATTGTACGGGCACACCAAGAACGAGTCTGGCGCGGATGCTATCGGCAAACGACTTGGCCAACCGCCAAAGCCCGTCGTTCTATTATGGAAAGGTTGCCATCTCGCATAACAATTGCATAAACGGGCAGTACTTCGCTACCTGCTGCATATCTGTCAGCGTCGTCTTATGACCTCGAGCGCTATCACGTCGTGTATGGGTTTGAGACCACTTGGAGACTACGATGAGACATCAGCCGACCCGTACAGAGGAAGTCCCATGTCCAGCAGGTGCGGTGAACTTTTGAGAGCAGGACGACGGGAATGAGAATTGTGTTTTTCAGGGCGATGTGAGGTCGGGGTCTGCGATGACTCTCTGCTCTCTTCTTGACACTCGACTCTCCTTCGAGTGCTCTCCTCCTGCATCTTCCCGCGATACTGGTATCGCATGATATTCGCCTCATTCGGAACTCTTCATCATGTTCTTTCGATCAGGCGGTTGTTTCCTCATTCCCAGTCTCCACTCCACCTCGTGTATACTTGCACGACGAGTGGCAGGCCTCTGACAGCCTATACTCGGGCGGAAGACAATACTCGCCAATTCGAACTGGACGTCATGGAATGGCGAGACAGTGACACAGAACGACGCAAAACAACACTGGACGCTATGGGAGCAGCGAGAGAAGAGCAGAAGCAGGGTGGCAACATTATCGCATCCTTCCAGCCGTCCAGCGATCAGACGAACCGAGAGGAGAGTAGAGAGTGGAGAGTGGAGAGAGAAGTGCAGGTAGATCCATACGCGGAGAGTGGGCCAGCTGGCAGGCAGATCCCCATATACGGATAGGTGACACAGCTCCTCAGACTGAGACTGGGACTAAGACTCCCCCTTCGGCTCGACGCGGCTGCTCCCGAGACATACGTCGGCTTACGAGGCCGCCTGAGTCGTTCTCCACACGCCACGATTGAGCCTCGCGAGGATGTGGAGGCTGCTGTGCACTGAGAGTGACTCTCTCGAGCTACTTTCTATCTCCGTTCTACATGCACCTATGACACATTCCACCTCAGCTTGAGCGACCGCCCGCCTCGGACTGGCAAGGTTCGTTCACCCAGCCTCATTTCCCAGCTCGGGCTGGTGAGACTCTCCACGATCCCACCGCTGTCGGCCTTGCTTGGGGGCTTTCTAATCGGGTCCACACTAGCTGATGTTGACTCTATCCTGGTAGTGTCGACATCGGCTCTGCTCTCGGCGAGCAGCTTCACATCTCCTTCGTCAGGCTCTTGACTCCTAGCCTTAGATCCTTGAGTTCTGCATCTTTGTCAAATCTGCGTCGTCCCTCTTTGAATTCGCGCGCCTTCCTGTTGATCACGGCCAACTTAGCTTGGGCTTTGCTTGTCTCCTCTCCTCTCCAAGTTGTTGATCTCGGCGAACTCTGCGTCTGGCCGAGCTTGGGCTCTGATCTGCAGTCTCTGCGTTGTCTCGCACGCGTTCGTGATGTCTTGCAGGAGGACCACAACAAAGCCGACTTGTAGAGATCTTTTGGAGGCTTCTATGAGACGGTGGAGACTTCCAGAGACATGATTTTCCAAGCGCAATGGTCCTGTTCACTGACGAAGCTTGTTGTTATTTGAAGCTGTCTCTCTTCTAATGGTATCTCTGACGTTCAAGCAGTTGTTCTCATATCCGGGAGATTGAATTTGCCCGGGAGAGAAGAAGACAAAAGGGATTAACGACTAGCCTCTATCTTGGCAAGCTTATCCACGATCTCACTGATGTCGGCCTTGTTGTGTATTTCCCTGGATCGAGTCGACACCACGTTCGTCGGCACTATAACTTCCATTCCACCGTTGATCCGATCAACCACCTCCGTCGATCAACTCAACAACCATCTAATTGTTCATCCTAGCAAACACAGCATGGAAGGTTAGACAGGATGTTGGTAGGCACACAACGGCAGCTCCCTACCGTTACTCCAAGCTTCCTACCAGGCTCCACTATCACTCAATTGCTCGATCCAATGGCTCATCCTTATGACAATGCTCGTGAAGCTACTGCGTTCTGCTATTGTCAATTCCCAGATCCTCTGCCCGTTCTTTCTCCGTCACTCACCGGTCTCTCTTAAGATCGTTAAAGAGCACGACATCGTGTAGGCGTTTAGATGAAGTCCTAGAGGGAATGTCTCTCCAAGCACGTTTGGTCAAAGTGCTCATCTGAAAGCTTGACCGTCTCGTCTCCCGTCTGCTTCTCCTGATGCAGACATGCTCACGCTTCCGAAGTCCGTCCTCCTCGTAGTCTCAAATTAAGCACCTCCGCCATGCAGAATTCGACCACGCCAGGCTGGAACAAGCTGTGAAGAGCGTCAAGGAGTAGCTCGTAGATTACACATCCTGGTTCGTCGACTCACCCTGCAGGTCATTGTGAGATCCTCGTTGTGCATTCGTGAGTGTGTTCTATCTATCCTGTCTAGTGCAAGATGCTCGGATGCATCAGCCCCCCGTCCTTATAGAAAACTTGGCTCGGAAGAGCTCATAAGGCGCTCCATCGCGACACATCCGTGATTCGTTACTTCCCCTTGCTTTCGAGAAGTGCTACCTTCGCGTTCCAGTCTCGAAGAGACACGCGTTTGAGACCGTCAAGACAAGAACGTTCGAGCTCCAGAACCCTTCTCAACTCTGCCCGTCGCTCGATTTTCTTCTCCACTTTGTCCAGTTCATTGTCAAGTCTGCGATAGCTGTCCTCCTTCCTGGCCTCAGCACGTGCGAGATCATCTTCCAACGCAACGAGTTCCAACTTGATGGCCTTCACTTTGGCTCTCAACTCATCAGCTCTGATCAAGGCTTTGGCCTTTGTCACTCGGTCCTCGAGTTCACGTGCCTCATCCCCAGAGTTTTGTTTGGCGATGTCAAATATGCCGAGCGCTGCCAGATTTGTTTGGATGTGATTCCAATCCGAGACCGTAGCCAGCATTGCCGAGCTGACAGACAGGCCTGCTTGAGTGAGATTGAACCCGCCATAGCTTCCGTAGCTACCAGCCAACTGACTTAGCATTGACTCGCCAATGGCAGCCATCTGCCAGTACGCTGGGCGGAAGATGACAACTTGACACAGGTGGATTTGGTGCGGATACAGATGTTCAAGGACGCAACGGACCAGGATGAAGAGTATCGACATCCCGCCAGTCCCGGTCGTATTTCAATTTTTCGAAAAACGTGCCGTCGAGCAGCGCTATCAGAGCCCTCTTCGGGATGGAGCAAAGCAGCCACATGGCGTAATCGGACGAGTCTGCAATGTACAGCAGTCTGGATTTGCTGGAATCTACCGCCATGCGCGTCTCGACGTCCATTAGCGTGTCCAGTAGCTTCGAATAACTGTCGGTCGTAAGCGCTGTCAACATCTCCTGGATGACCGGGTGGATGTACGGCGACAGTAGGACGGCGGGTCCCGGTACGGGGCTTGTTGGGTGAGCGGTCGCCATTGCAGGAATTGACGGCGTTGGCGATCTGATGGAGAGAAGGAGTGGGCTTGAGACAGTTGGTCGTGGCCTGTTTGGGGTGTTGATGTGAACTTGAGGAGGTGAGCTTGCTTTGGACACTGGTGTGGAATCAAGGAGGTGGGTTTGGTTTGGGTGTTGGTGCGGAACCAACAAGGTAGATTTGATCTGGGTGTTGGTGTGAAATCAGGTAGGTGAGCTTGATCAAGAGGGCCAGTTTTGCTTTGGATGTTGATGAGGAATGAAGAACTTTGATTTGCTTTGGCCGTTGGTGTTGACTCAAGGAGGTAGCTTTGGTCGGGGTGTTGATGCGGAAGCGAGAAGGTATGGTTTGATTTAGATGTTGACGCGGGATCACGGAGGTGAGTTTGGTTTGGAAACGAAAGTGAAAGGGAAGTACTGCTTGACTCCAACAAACAAACAACCGACAAACAAACAACAGGTTCAACACGCAGACCGTGACAAGCTCACTTCAAAACTGGGCAGCTTTCCTTCCGCCATCGTCTCTTTCCACAACCCATCATCAAATCTCCATCCACGTCTTCGCCTTGTGATTGACGCACCCACAACACGACACAGCCAAGATGGCAACGTCAATCCCTTTCCTCACCTCGTCGGGCGGTGACACGGCTACAGCTCGGGGTCACACGCGAGTGAGAAACATCGCCACATATCGCGAGTACTGGCAGAACATCCAGTGAGTGCATCTTCTCTTTGGTTCTTTGATGTGCAAGCTGCGTCTGACCCGGAAAGGAAACATGAGCCCTCCGACGATGGAACGTTGGACCTGGCAGCACTCAATCAGCGGAACGCGGACGATGCAAAGGACCAAGAAGCGGACCTGGCGGACCTCAGGGATACGATGGGGCACATCAAGACCTTAATGGCCCAGGGAGAGAAGAAGATCGACGTGGTCAAATCGCTATCATCTGAGATAAGAGAGAAAGAAGAAGACCTATCTCCAGGTCGATCCCAGGCATCCGTGGTCCAGTTTTCGGTCCCTCCGACATATGTTGTCATGCTGGAAGAAGGATTGACGAGAATGCAGGACAAACGATACGAATGCAAGGTGTTCGTCCGAAACAGCCCAGAGTTCGTGTCTGCAAGAGAGCGGGGAGACTTTGCGGAAGACGCTGGCGAATAACGGGTACCAGACACCTCGACACACACATCCGAGACGCTACTCCAGGCCTCTGACTAAGGGGAACTCGAGAAGATGAGGAAGATATTGAATGATGCCGGAGGTACAGCATGGTCGATAGGTAAAGTGTACAAGAAAGCCAGTCACTGGTACGACGAGGTTGCGTGGAAGACCCTCGTAGCATCCGACCACGAGCGCGACGCGAACGAGGCGGAAGAAGCACGCGACATTGCCGAGAGACGTCTTTCCGCAACAAAGGATGAGCTGGAGTCTGTCAAGAAGATCGCAGATGATCTCCGTCAAGAGCTCACGCAAGAAAGGACCGAGACGGTCGCAAAGGACACCGAAGTGCATACCTTGAAAACTCAGCTAGATTATTTACGCAGGGCTACGGAGAAGCAGTTGACGGACTTGAAGGATGCCAATGCGACGAAGACGTCGGATGCATGGCGTGATGCGACACGAGAGTGCGATGACAAGTGGCATACGATGATGGTACGTTCTCGGCGTCGTGGTCGCCTGCAGCTACTTCTAATAAGTTCTAGGACGGAACACTTGTAGCGTATTCGGCAGAGAAGTCGGCGCTGCAGCAGAGAATCGACGCCCTAGACAGAACCAATGACACGCTCCAGGCCCAGGTAGATGCCATGACTACTGGCCACGGAGAGGTCAGTGCGATCATAGAAAAGAGGTTGGAGGATCTCGAGAGCCTCAATCAAGAATTGTCTCTGTCCAGGGATGACTATGCCGCGAAAGCCGCGGATCTGAAAGAGAAGCATCGTCGGACGAAAGAGAGACTCAACGATATGAGAAAAGACAAGGCAGCCGTAGCCACAGCCCTGAAGAAGGCGGAGACCGAGTTGGAGACCCTCACGGAGGAGAAGATGCAGGTGGTTGCAGAACTGGCACAGGCGCAAGCTCAATTGGTCGCCTTGCAGACTGAATATGACCTTATGGCTACTCAAGCGCAGGACAGAACAGCTGATCTTGAACGGGATCTCCGGGCTGCCAAGGACGCGCTGGAGGACCAAGAGCAGCACGCGGACCGCCTTCATCAGGAGAACACCAGACTGAAACAGCAGAAGGGTGACGATCTTGCCGCGTCCGAGAAGTCCGCGGAAGAAGCCCGCAAAAGAGTCCAGGAACTTGAAGACAGACTCGCCACGACAGAGCAGTCTTTGGACGCAGCAGGAGCGACGACCGGTGACTATGATGCCAAGCTCAACGCAGCGGAGACAGAGCGCCAGAGCCTTGCTGCTAAACTCAGCGCAGCCGGCAGTGAGCACACAGCGCTGTTGGCGGCAAAGACTGATGTAGAACCGAAGCTCGAACAAGCCATTCTCGAGCTAGCTGCATCAGAGGGCACGGTAGAAGAGAGAGATGAGTCACTGCGGGCGGAGGAGGAAAAGTCATCGGACCTGCTGGCCACTAAGTCGGTCTTAGATAGGGCGAACCATGACCTCAAGAACCAGTGTGCCAGGGCCGAGCAGTCCTTGAGAGACCTAAAGAATGGTGAGACTGCTCTGGGAGCAGAAAAGACCAAGCTGCTGTCAGCGCTCGAAGCAGAGCGTGAAGCAGCGCGCAATGCGGCACTCAAAGCAGCGCAGGATGCGGAGGTCACCAAGAATGCTAACGAGGAGGCTGAGAGGCAGAGTAAATTGCAGCTGTCGGAGCAGGGGAAGAAGCTAGCTGACCAGGAGAAGACGCTGGCTGACCAGGGGACGAAGCTGGCTGATCAGAAGAAGAAGCTGTCTGAGCTTCGCAAGAACTACGTGGCTCACTTGAGGCGAAGCAGGCGGCTCGGCAGAGCAGTAAGTACAGCAGAGCAGCTAAAGGAGATGAGAGGAACCACGTACTTATTTCAGCAACAGATCATATCCGCTTTCATGCCGCTACTACGGGGGATCGCGACGAAAGACACAGACAAGATCTACAGAAACATGGAGCTGCTTCTCGACCTTCCGAAACTGCAATCAACAGGGCATTTAATCTTCCGTAAGAACAAAGGATTCCTCTCAGCCGTTGATCCGAAGAAGTACGAATTCCACGCCGACACCGATGGTATTGGATTGCTACTGATTCGCCTCTGCTGTACGGCCGGGGTGTCCTCTGAACTTCTTGCCACGCTCGAGTATGTGGTCGACGTATTACCCATTCAGCATGCCGGGGATGTGGACAAGATGTTCATGACTCTGTACTTGGCCGTGGACAACTCCAAGAACATGCCGGCCGAAATGGATATGGAGACGAAGACAAAAACTCTCCTGGTCAGTATTCGCTGCTTGGAATTCTTCGTACGCATCGGTCTTCCCAACGTGGGGTACATGCTGAACTTGCGCGACAAAACCGCCACGGCGATGGCCCAAGCTGGCATCACCAACGGCTTGCTGAGCACGATGCTAGGCTGGTTGAAGCAAGCCTTCATGGACCCTTCCCGTCTGCAAGGACTTCCAACACTTTTGTCTCATCTGCCTGTCATTGGATCCTACGATGGGCGCTTCATGTTCGCCGACACCGACACGACTATTGTTTTCGTTGATCCGGAGAAGAGCCTCGTCACTCGATACAACAAGGCAGAGCTATCAAGCCTCGCGGGTGTGGACTTCATCGACAGATTGGGTATCCGCTTCAGCTCTGGTAGGAGGGTCCCAGGTGGTACGTCCGAGATCCAAGGGGACTTCTGGACGCCAAGGGACGCGACCTGCAACCGGTTCATCGCCGCTCACCTACGTGAGATCAGGTGTGAGTTGGTGGGGCTGTAGTTTTGAGGTACAGACGTACGAGAAGACTCTGTCAGCGAACACCGAGCACCGCAACGACGGGAGACACTGTGAGTCGGCGAGAAGGGAGGCATTGCGAACTTGCTGTCACTGGAGGGAAGTCAGGGGACGTACTACGCCGAGAATTGAGCGCTGTGACCTCAGAATAGAGACTGCAATTCTGCCGCAGATAGCCAGATCCTAGATGAAATGGAGTTGCTCTGCTTTGCTGTCTGAGGGGTGTCGTTGACATTTCGGAACAACTAGAAACCCGACCCGTGACGTTTCACTCAGTCCAAAGAACGAATATAGGTGGCACCCTACGTGAAAGGTTCACCCGAAGTATCTCCATAGCCTGTTTCACTTTCATCTAGTTGACTTCAGTCTGCTCACTTCCGACGAACTTCGCACCACCATCCTCGCCGTCCTCCACCTTGTAAGGATTTTGCTCCTCGATTTGGGAAGCTGCAGCGTCCATGACCGTGCCGAACCAACATATGCTATCCTTCGCAGCAACTCTCCGCAAAACATCTCGAAACTTCCAGCCACGTTGATTGATTCGTCTCTCGTCCGCTTGGAAGACTGGTGGCTGGGTTCGTGAGAAGGTGTAGTGCTCTACGTGCTGGCAGGAGGTGGGGCCGAACGGGTCGAGGATGTAGCCCAGCCGACCAGTCGAGTCTTCTTGATGAGGTCAGCTAGACGCCTGCTAATTGATCTGTGTGCATGGGGCATCTGTGCCGGGGCAGACGCTGCGCCGAGACCAGCGGAGGAAGATGACGCCACGGGGGGTCGCAAGACTTGGATGAGTTCAGTCTTCAAACTTTCCATCATGCCCTGAACGTCGGTCTTGGCCAAGTCCATATCGTTTGACAGCTTCTGCAGTTTCGCGTCGATGTCGGGTGCGTTCTGTGCGAGCAGCTTGTGCGTCTTTCCTGTGTCGGCTTTGGCCAAGTCCGTAATGTTCGACAGCTTCTGCAGTTTTGCGTCGACGCCGACTGCGTTCTGTGCGAGCAGCTTGTGCGTCTCCTCTGTGTCGGCCTTGGCCAAGTCCATATCGTTCGACAGCTTCCGCAGTCTCGCGTCGACATTGGCTCCGTCCGTGGAGAGTAGCTCAAGCATGTTTGCTTGCTGTTCTCCGAGCTTCCTCACTCCTAGCTTCAGGCCCTCCAATTCGGCATCCTTGTCAAACAAGCGTTTCCGCTCTTCGAGTTCGCGCCTCTCTCCTTCAATATCGGCTCTAGCTGCTTGGAGTCCGGCCTGTAGCATCCGCATCACCTCGCGCCTGTGTCTGATCTCTTGCAGAGCGAGCCGACCCAGATCAACCTCAGCCGTGGAAAGCACCCCAGATTGTTCGAGGAGATTGGCAAGACCAGCAAAGACTGAGTCAGCGGACGGAGCCTCCGTAGTTGGATCTTTCTCAATCCTGTGGCTTGTCGGCTGGAGTGGAGCCAAAGGTCTTGCTGATTGCATCTCCGACATTGGCGTTGTGGGGTTGACTCCCGGAAGATTGTATGTGGACGGCTGGACAGAAGCCGTGAAGGTGGATCGACTACTGGATGACGCGCGCGACCCTCCACTCTGGGTGGCTGTTGAGGGATCGCGCTGCTCCTTGCGAGGCGAGGATGTCGCGTCTGTGGACCGGCCTCTGCCTGCTATCTGATTGTCAGCAGCGCGCTGGAACTGGAAGAAGATAAGGTACTTACGGGGTGCTCCACTTCCGGAGTCCATGTTGCTGCTGATGTGAGATATAGCTGGTACGAGGATGGTGCGAAGAAGGGAAGATGGACGATGGTGATGATGGATGGGGATGATGGATGTAGTTTCGTGAGATGGACGATGATTTTATAATGGTGTTGTGGGCTAGCCGAAGGGAGGCGAAACAGACGGCGGACAACACAAGGCTCCAACACAAGGCTTCAACACAAGGCTTCAACACGCTGAGGACGGGTGATTGGCGCAGAGCGATTGATAGACAGGGCCAGAGGCAGAGGGAGATGCAGAAGCTGCAATTTCTGGTGGCTGGAGATGGAAGAGGGATCTGAGCGTTTAAATAGAGCAGAAGTACCTTTCAACACACAGACGACATGGCAGTGTGTTTGCGTTGATTTGTCGCGGACATGCAAACTTCTTTGTGAGGCCAAGACAACACAAAGAGAGCTCTGAGACACTAAGATGGATCATTGCCGTTGGTTTGCCGCAAGGGCGAAACGTCTACAGGGCACCGGCATGTACACGAATGGAAAGACTGTAGTCTTGCTTGTTCAATCGATCCATCAGTGACGGCAATGGTACAAACAGCGAAAGCTCAATAAATTGACTTTCAAAACTGACTGCATGGAAGCTTCTGAGCCGGTCCCAGTTTCCGGATATGCAAGCTCCCCTTGGAGATCCGTCTCTCTTCATCGGGCTGCTGCTCCGCCAGTCGCCCAGTATCTGGGTCTTCGAACACACTTTGATTGCACCTGAACGTCGGTCTCTCTTCAAACACGGCACGTGGGTGTTACGGCTATTGCGCGCTCAATCAGTGGAAGCATCTTCCTGCAAGAGATTGACGAACACTTTGCTCAGTGGCACCTGCAAATGCAGGCTCTACAGCTCGGCGCACTCTCCAAAGCTTCTTCAACGCCGCTCCTCACGTCTCCGGTTCCGGAGTATCCTGGATGTTGTTCCACGAACGAGCCCATTGACCTCCGGTTTCCAGATCGACTCGTTCCTGGTCCATTCAGATCCACTCTCCTCATCGAAGCAGTACTATAGCGGCTGTACCTTGGCATTCTGACTGCACCATACGGATCATCGACCCTGATGCACATCTTCTTTGGTACTGAGACTTTGAATGATCGAACAAATCTTCAACGTGCAGGCTCAGGTATGAGAAGTACTTCAGCACAGTCCTTCCTGTATCGAATGGAAAGGCGACTGATTTCGGATTCCTAGTCGGTGTTCACTGCAAGAACGTCGACGGATCATACCTACGAGCTTTCTCCATCGAGAGATCGGTGGCTGAGGATAATTGGCCATTGTCCGTTTCGGCGACTCGGTCATGCTTTTCCACTGCAGGAACGCCAACGGATCATACACACGGACTTTTCCATCAAGAGATCGGTGGCCAAGGACAATGAGCCTGTGTCTGTTTGGGAGAACCAATCATTCTTTTTCCCTGCCAATCACCCTGAGCCGGATTCGTCTTGCCATTTCGTGAACTGTACGGACAATGAGACGGGCTCTCGCGGTAGCCGAATGACTCTGAAGAAGCGGGAGTGAAATTGAAGAGGGAAGCAGAAGCTATGTGGTGGCCGAGACGATCCTTAACTCCAGTGATAGCCACGGCGGGAAGAGCAGACTGCATAGACGGCCTAGACATAGCTTTCGGAGTTGCGATGTATATCCGATGCGATGCCTTGGAGGACCTATATTAGACCATGCGTTGTCGCTGTAAGGTAGGAATTTGATGGCTATACGGGGCTGTCGAGATGTCCGACTACAGCCAAAGATCACGGCAGTTGAGGTACCTCCCACAGCAAGCACCAGTCCGTATATCTCACACCCGCGCGACTATTAGCACGAAGTCGACCGACCGCCACGGCCATGCGATGTAGGTAGTTTGTGCCACGCCTCGTTCCTCTTTCTTCCCCGCATCTTGAAGCCGCGATGCCGATGCCTCCGGAACATCCCCCCAACTCACATCCGGACAGCGAGTGTATCAACGGAGAGAGTGATGTATAAACATTTAACTAACATGTGTCGGGCTTCGAGGATTTGTTGTCAACTCTCGCGCCAGAAACTGTACATCCCACCTCCTCTCACGAATGCGCTAGCCAATCCGTCCATTCAAAGGTATCATGCGCCCCGCTCTTTTTCGACATCGTCACCAAGTCTCGCTACAAAACCCCAATATCTGAAATCAAAACCTCCTGTGACGCCCGACTTCGGACCGAATGCGGATGTGCCCAGCGTTGTGAAAGGCGTCATCGACGACATTCGAGCCAACGGCGATGCTGCTGTTAGGAAGTACTCGAGAAAGTTCGACGGATGGGAGCCAGCGGCCTTCAAACTCTCCAAGCAAGACATCGAGGACATCATTGCCAAAGTACCCGACCAGATCATCAAGGACATCAAAGAAGTGCAAGGGAACGTGAGGGCGTTTGCCCAAGCCCAGAAAGACTCCCTGAAAGACTTTGAGCTCGAAATCCAGCCAGGCGTGCACTTGGGCCAGAAGAACATCCCAATCCGCAATGTGGGCTGCTATATTCCTGGCGGCCGCTACCCACTCCTCGCGTCCGCGCACAGGACCATCCTCACTGCGAAAGTTGCTGGTGTTCCAAACGTCGTGGCTTGCACGCCTCCGATCGCTGGCGAGATTCCTCACTCGACCGTGGCCGCCATGCATCTCGCCGGCGCGGATCAGATCTTCCTCCTTGGAGGCGTCCAAGCCGTGGCTGCAATGGCGATTGGAACCGAATCGATCGACGTCTGTGACTTCGTGGCCGGGCCTGGCAATGCGTTTGTTGCAGAAGCGAAGAAGCAGCTGTTCGGGGAGATCGGAATCGACCTGCTGGCGGGACCCACGGAAGTCCTGATTGTCGCGGACGAGCATGCGGATCCTTTCATGGTGGCCACGGATCTGCTGTCTCAGGCAGAGCACGGACCTGATACTCATGCTGTGCTGATCACGAACTCGGAAGAGGTGGGGAAGAAGACGATGGAAGCAATCGACCGTCTGCTGCCCATCTTGCCGACCAGAGAGCTGGCGGGGACTTCGTGGAAGAACTTCGGAGAGGTCATTGTAGTAAAGGATTTGGATGAGGCGTACGAGCTTGCGGATGAGTATGCTAGCGAGCACGTGCAGATTCTGACGGAAAACCCGAGAGAGGCGCTCGAAAAGATGAACAACTACGGTGCCATCTTCCTAGGAGCAAACACTTGCGTCTCGTACGGTGACAAAGTGAGTCAGTCTGTCGTGAGTGAGATACAACAGCTGACATGAATATTGTCAGTGCATTGGTACTAATCACGTTCTTCCCACCCGCAAAGCTGCCAAGTATACCGGCGGCCTCTGGGTGGGCAAGTACATGAAGACTGTCACCTACCAGGAAGTCACGGATCCGGAAGCCAGTGGCAAACTGGGCCGGCTCTGTGGCCGCTCTGCTCGAGCGGAGAACTTCGAAGGGCATGCGCGTTCGGGTGATTTACGCGCGTACAATCACCTGAAAGATCAATTCGAGTGGATCGATGCTGGCGGAACGTAAAGTGTTGCAGCGTGATAGGACTGTGTTACTAGACAGTCTCCATGACCACATGAAATGGATAGTAGAAAGTTGAGAATGCGACTTGACGCCTCGATCTCTCATCGTTCCGAGTTTACCCATGCGATGGCTCGTCTATGTCATACCCAAAGTACATAGTAACATACTATTCCGACAAGTTTCTCAACTGTGCAGCCGGATGAGATTGGAGATTCTGGGTGGTGGCTATGAGAGTAAGATGCGAAGTAAGAGAGGTAAATAGATTCTCCGTTTGCATAGCATGCCCTACATTCATCATCCACGGATAGGATCAGGTTGGGCTTCTGGCTCTATGGTTCTGTTTGGTGTGTCTGCGCTACTAATTTGATGGTGCAGGCAACAGATGCGGTTTGGTGTTTCGCCGGGCATTGGCAGTCTCTTGCGCCCTTGGCGTCGCGGCGACGATGGTGAAGTGTTTGAACTTTTCGATCTAGGCTCCCTTGATCTTTCCATCCCATGCGTATCAGACTTTCGATACAGGCGGCATCAGATCGCAAAGGGCTAGTCCAGCAGCTGTTGACTTCTTCACTATATCTTCAACGTCGACCACACTTTGCAAGCTGATGTAAAGGTCGCCCACCATAAGCTGGTTGGTCACTTGGATATTGTTGACCACTCGAGCAGTTCTTTGGCCGAGGACTTGAACGCCGTCTTCGGTACGGAAGTGCAGCCAGCGGTTGCCTTCGTATGGAATCCAGTAGACCCAAGAGATGTTGGTGCCATCGTTTGTCCCACCTATCGCAACGAACGCCGGTGCCACGCCAATCTCGACGTCCTTGGGAGCAACTTCTTTGGGTGGGCCAGAGAGGACTCGTGCAGACGGGATGAGCTTGGTCTCTCCTGCCACTTTGAGACATACGATACAGGAGTCATAAAGATCCATGCCAGTCAGTGGATAACCCCTCATCCAAGCAGCACTTGACAAAAGAGTGTCCCCAATGACAGCGAGAATACTAACTTCAACACCCTGCTCTGCTTCAACCTGCTGATCAACCGATTTGTGGAGCTTTTTATCGGTAGCTTCGAACACACTCTTGATCGACGAGGTGGACTGTATGTCTTGCGCGTAACACCACGGGCCTCTTGGATGTGCAAGCATCTGGTACTTCGAGAGGGCGTATGTCAGATTCTGCAATCTAGTCGTGACATGTGGGGGTTTGCTGTTGGCATTGCCTACCGCCGTTATGGCGTGTTTCATATCGGCGGTTTCTTCAGCGAAGTAGAAGAACACTGAGCGGCATATCAGCCACAGCAGCTGGAACGCGGCCCAGATGTACAGCGAAATGGGTTGTTGTCTCGACATGAACATGTAAGTGGCGACCATGGACGAAGAGCAAACGACGCTGCCGATGCTCCAGACGAGACGCCAAGCTAGAGATTTCCGGGGATTGAGAGGTACTCCCAACAGGATCTTTCCATCCTCACCAGCGATCTGAGCGGTAGGGAGCTTGCCAGAAAGTATGTCGATGTAACTGGACTCGAGGCTGTCTTCTTCGTGCTCTCTGGAAACACCAGATATCTGGAGGATACTCGCTGACAGCAGAAAATAGGCCCAGTTTACCGCCGTGACAAAGGAGAGGGTCCCGGCTCCATATCGCCAAAGGGTGTATACTTCAGCGAGCTTTGACACAGATGCGGCCATGGCAAGCAGATCCTTGTTGCGTAATGATCTTCGTCGATCTTCCCTTCGCCAGTCTGGATCGCGTACGTAGACGAAGGATTGCAGAGCTGTGTCTTTCTTCAGTGTCGGACACGCACGTAAGGCCTCTGCTGTGGCTGGCTCAAGCGCGTAGATGTCTTCAGTGATGTGCACCTGAGGCCCCGACTCATCTTGGGCACCCTCCTTGCGGACGATGGAGCTCTGTAGATCCGAGTCAAAATCCGACGTCAGAATGCCATGTGGTACGAGCTGGTGCTCTTCGCAACCATACCTTTTCGTACTGAGCAGAGATCCCGATTGCCTCTCCAATACTCTTGGTACCTCTCATCTTCCTAACCAGGTTCAAGCTGTGTCCTATTGCTGCGTCCGACCTGGCGTTTCTGACGCCCATGGTATCTCGAAGCCAACTGGGCGTAGACGCAGCGACGCACGCCTTGACCAGATGGACTGACCCGAACGCGCTCATTGCAGCCCAGCATAGACCGGCTGCACCTCTGTCGCCGAGCACAAGAGACTCGGCTGTACTCGATCCGATGAGAGCAGTCAGTGCCGCAATCTCTACCAATCCGCTGCCGATTGTGATGCCAGCGGACATGGTGAGGGTGACCGCCGAATAACACAAAGGTACTAGAAAGCTCAGAAGTCAAAGAAGAATTGTTATCCTCTATAAATAGAGAGATCTAAGTTAGTTAAGTAGCTGTAGCGTCAGACATGGCAATACACTATCCGCCTCTCTTGATGGAGGTTCTGAGATGGTCGTCAGAGAGCGATCGGATTCTCTTGGGACCTTGTGCTCTTTGCCGTCGGGATCTCCCATTCTTCTTCCACTTGCTTCCGAGCTTCAGACAAGCCGGCACAACTGGCCTCATTGTAGTATCAGAGAAAAGCAACGCGAGGGGTATTCAAGCTCTCAGAGCCATTCACTTGATCTCAATGCCTTCCCCTGAAATGTCATTCAATCCAACAAGTCCAACGCAATCCAATCCAACGCCATTCTAACCGACGAGCGCCCACCCCAACACCATCAATCATTCCCAAAAACACACTCCTGCCCACCTCACGCCGACACAACTTTAACCGTCTCCCACCTCGCCACCCCTCCACCCCATCATTGCAGGAAACCAACTCGCTTTGTTCAGACTGCTCGAGTACGGTCCCCATTTCCACTGTTGCTCTGAAGTTGCACGTTCCTTTGAAGTTGTACGAGGGAAGTGCTTTGGGCGGTTGTCAGTACGGTCGGAGTCGTCGGATGAGCTGCGACGTCGTTTACGAGAAGGCTGAGGCGCTGGAGTGTGGGCCGAGCTGGTGCTCTGTGAGATACTGATTCCGATGGCGCTGTCGCCTGCACATTCTGCGAGTATGCCTGGTTCTTTTTGCGCGAGTTCCGTTTGAGTGGATTTGCCACCTGAACCCTCACGCCGTGCTGTCATCGACATGGCGCAGGCGATTGCTTGTACATTCACACTACCTGGACCATCTTCGTCTCGCACAACGCTCGTCTCAACCTCTTCGTGCACGACATCTACCCCAGTTGCCCTTTCCTCGATGTCGTCTTCCGAGCGACTTGGTGCAGGACGCATGTACAAATCCTGCAGCTTCCTCAGTAGTTCCCGTTGGTCGACTGGGATCGCACCCGACAAGGGATCTCCGTAGATCTAAAAAGTCCGGCGCAGCGAGGCCATCGGCGCGCCGTGCCACGATTTCAGCGCGAGTGTGGCGTTCGGATCGCGTGAAAGGATTGTGGAGAGGTAGTCGTGCATCATGTACCTTCGGTACAGTCCGCCGCAGGCGTCATCATCCACAGCCCTCATGTCTACTTGATGGTCCTTGTATGCTTGGGCGGTCGAACAGATCCTGGATGGGACGAGGCGACCCATCCTCGCCTCGCGGTCACGCCTCTGGAAATCCTGCTCCTCAAAATCGATGAAGAATTGCAGGTCGGATGGGAAGAAGATAAAACCGGGGGAGTGAATATCGTCCAAGCCGTCATGGCAGGTTGCGCAGAGAGGGATGCCGTTGTCGACGACGCCGAGGTAATCGAACGTAATCAAGCCTTGTCGCTTGAGCCTTTCGAACTAGGAACGTCAGACTTGAGCACAGAAGTGAAGCTTGCGACTTACGGAGCGGTCTTTCTTTGCGACGACGTGACAGGCATGCACCGGCGAGGCTCCGCAGTGCCAACAGTTTGGTCCGCTGCGTAATATACTCTTTTTGACATTCGCGGAGAAGCCGGAGGTGCTTGAGACGGCGCTGCTAGAGACGACACTCGAGGCGTAGCTTTCAGTTCTCCTCCGCTTGTTCGAAGAGCCGGATCGTGATGGGGAGGAGGAAGTATACCTCGGATGGAACCGTACGTCTTCATGGTTTTCTGGAAGATGGGAAATGCATCCGTTTCTTTTCTCTTTCCTTCTCCCAGGCAAGCGTCACAGACAGTATGGCTGGGGAGCGCTGTGGACGTCTCTGAAGTGCTACGCAGGATAACACCTGTGCTGTAGGCGCGCGCGTTTGGGTCGGAACGGAAGACGGCGAGATGCTGCGTCAAAAAATCACCCGGGCGGCAGCAGTATTTGTGCAACAACCCGGGCCAATTCAATCTCAGACATCACTCGCAATGCCGACTGGCCTCGATGAGGGGATTGTTCGCAGTGCCGATGGAAGGATGACCTACGCACCTGATGGTTTGTTCGACACTCGCGCGTATTAGACGACCAGCCGAGATGCGACTGGTCCTGCTACCTACACGGCTCAATCGCCAAATCTGAGTTCACAAGCTCACAGCAGCGAGCGTTTGGGAACGTACCAAGCTTCTGCAAGACACGCTTCGGAAAATAGTCCACCTCGTCTGGTGGGCCTTTGTCTTTCCACATGTCGGCTTCACCCTCTGTACCATCAGCATCGGGCAGCGGTTGGAGGGCGATGGGATCTTGTAGGTGGCTACAGCCATGGACATTCTGCTGATTGCGATTTGGATTGTTGTTTGCGTGGCCAATGTCAAGGCCCTTCTCATGAGAGAGATCATGCTCGCTCACCCAGCCGTGGCGCAGGCGCTGCAAATCCGCGAGCGCGCCGCCGTAGAAGGCGATCTTCCACGCCAGGCCGAGCCAGAAGAGCAGGACGAGGACAAGGACGAGAAGGTGGACGACCAGCTACGCCTGGACTGGAAATACGGCGGCTCCACACGATCAACAGTATGCTGCTATGAAACGACTTGCTGACACACGACTGGTCTGTGCCAACAAAAGACACACACGCAGGGGAATAAGCGATAAGCGGCCTCCTTCCGAACGCCTTGGGGCACAAACATGAAGATGAGAGCGGTCTCGAAGTACCGAGCGTGTTCTTTCCGTCTGGGGCGTCCCAAGAGAGGCAGTCACAGAATCAGAACCAGAACCAGGATCAAGCGATGTATCCCACGGCATGCCTCAACAGCCCGCCATCCCCCCCATCATCATTCCACCACCATACATCATCGCATACTGCAAACCACCATTCGGCATCGCCCGCCCGTAAGACTGTAGCTTGCGCCGGTACCACTCGCGCCCGCTGCCCTCCGGCGCGGTGCCGATGTAGTTCCCATCCTCGTCGCGCGCCCAGTACGTGTCGTACTCGTCGCGCGTCATCTGAACCATGCGGACCTGCTCCTTGCTCCTCTCGGAGTACTTTTTGCCCGTGATGGAGGCGGAGAGGCGGCGTGTCCAGCCGGGCTTCTTACCGCCGCTGCCGCCGTTTGTGACCTCAGGCGCAGCGAGGTTCGCAGCGGCGGAGGAGGAGGAGGAATAGACGGAGGAAGAGCGTCTTTCGTTACTTTCATCTTCTGTGTTGTTGGGATCGAGGGGCTGCAGGTCTGCAACGGGAAGGCGCACGTACAGCATGGTGCTGCCGGGGAGGATCTGCACGTTCTGCGGGTAGTAGCGGTCGTTGACGAGCGTCGTCGCCTCTGACGGCGCTATCGAGGCCGTCTCGACGTATGCAGCGGCCTTGCCCATAGTGTGAGAGCTGTGTTGGCGCTTGTGGGTGGTATGAGAGTGAACTGCGATGGCAGGGGTATTCCTAAGAACAAAGCCGACGGAACGGGTTTCCTCTGTATTGCAGTCTGTGTTTCTGTGTTTCCGCCGTGAGGATTCGAAGCAAGCTGGAGACAGAGACGTAGGTTTGGCCTCGATCATGGACGGAGCTTGATTGTTATAAGCCTCCAGACAATAAGCTGGGGCGCGCGAACAGGTGATGCATCGAGGCGGAGTACGGGTCAGCCTTGCCGCGCTAGTGGGCGGCTCGGCATGACCGACGAGCGAATCGCGCGAGATGACTGTCGAGGCTGAGTGCATCTTCTGTGCAGATTAATGCTCCATTGTTGTGCATATCGATGCCGCCGTACCTATACGCTCATTTTGTACAGGGAGCGACAACGTTTGGCTTGTGAAACACAGAGAACGAGTGCACTGCCTAGAGCGCTTTCGAACAGCATCGTCCCCTGTCACCGGGGCCAAAACGTCAGATGGACTTTATGAAAGTTTGTTCACGTTTTCTAAACCCCTTGCCAAGATGGTGTCCGCCTGAGGGCATTGGGTTCGACCCCTTCTGTAGGTGCTTTACAGTGGCTCTGCCGCATGAGTGTCCGATACTGGGGCTCTCCGTGACCTCGCAGTTCTCCGACGGTGGTGTCCTCGAGTCTCAGCAGCACGACTTCTGGACGGAAACGTCGTTTGCGACGTGGAGATCCGATGATGTCTTTGCCTTCGGGGTTGTTTGGGAAGAAGCTGCTCGATCGGCACGTACATAGCCTTGATCGAAGCCACCGTTGCGTAGACTGGATAACACAGGTAGCTGAGCCTGATCACCCCTTTGTCGTCCTTTCTGGTGTCGGATCTCGTTCGTGATCGTTGAGTGGTGAACGTGCTCCGTCAAAGTTCGCCGCTGTCACCATACTTTCCCAACAACCGCTTCATGATGCTGACAGCGCCAGAGCGGTACCCACCACCAAACAGCGCGTGATGATTGAGGTGGTGATACAGCTCGTACAACGCTACGCGGTCGTCATACTCGGCTACGGGCTCCGTCTTCGAACACAGCTCGTGGTATTCTTTCAAGAAAGTCCCTCCAAACCCTCCAAACATCTTCATGATCCCGAGGTCGTACTCACTGTGCGCGTAGCACGAGCTGGGATCGTACACGACGTCCTCGACACTTCCGTTCCCGCCGATGGAGCCGCGAGATGCGTTGCCGCTCCAGAGATCGCCGTGCACGACCACGGGCGTGATACCTTTGCCGTTGTTGAGGTGATCGTCGCCGATGAGGCGTGGGACTACGGTCTTGCATGTCGTTTCGACGAGGTCGTGCAGCTCTTTGTCTCTGCCATTGGACTTTTCGCTGCGCCGCAGGATGAAGCGCAGTCGGTTGTCGGCGTAGAAGTCGGCCCATGACTCTCTGTAGCCGTTCTCTTGCGGAGTGTCGCCGCAGCATGTGGTCGCTGGGAAGCCAAACATGGGCTTGGTGTAGCCTTCGGGTGTGGGTGCAGGCGTCGTGTGCAGCTTTGCCAGCTTGGCCGCCAACGAATGGCCAGTGGACGGGGTTGAGGAGGAGCGGCGGGAGGACAGGTCCAGGAAGTCGGTCACCAGAAAAGACTTGTTTGGGGTGTCTGCCAACTGGCCGAAGCCATAGCTCTGTGGACACAAGGAAGGTACGGCGTTGTGAAGAGCGTTGAGAGAAGCATGCTCGCCTGCGACTTGTAAGTTGCCATTCATTCGGCAGGATAGATGGGACTACCTTCAAACATCACCTCGGCCTCCTTGCCACTGCCAGTCTTCATAAAGAAGTACTTCTCGGTGCCATCGTCGAGTTTCGTGGTGATCTTGGACGTCGATGCGGAGCTCATGCCTCCACCTCCGTGAGAGGAGACGGAGGTGTTTGCGGGATCGATGGGGAGGATGCTGGCGATTGCAGAATCAAGCTTCATGGTGGACGTCGCTGTCGATAAGCTGCGGAGAAGCGAGAGCATAGATGGAGTCGCATTGCGCAGTAGAGATTTACACGGAAGTGATGTACATATACATGAGGGCAATGACATCGAGCTGCAGGAGCAGGCGCCAGAGCGGCGGCAGCGAGCTTCGTTCCCGAGATTCCCCATCTTCACTCCCCCTGATTCCCGCTCCCTGTATAACAACAACACACAACATGGCAACCTCCACCGGCCTCTTTGGCCACCGCAGCGCCCAATTGCTTTCCATGACCTCGTGTGCCCTCTTCTTCGGCTCGACAACATGGGCCAGCGTGGCCGTGATGCCATCCCTCATCGCAGCCCCCATCTCCACCTACGCAAAACTCGCCGTCTTCAAGGGCCTCATCCTGCGCGCCAACGCCATCCTGCCGCCCGTCTTCGGCGTCACGCTCTCCAGCCTGGCCTACCTCGCGCTGTACTCCCCTCTGCCGGAGTCCCGGCGGAACTACTTGGTCGCTGTCGGAGCGTTGCTCACGTCGTTTGGGCTGCAGATCCCCGTGCTGCCACGGAACAAGGCGATGGTCAAGGTGGTGGACGAGGGGAGAGGGCAGAATGACGATGGAAGGGAGGGGAACGAGAGGATTCGAGAGCTGCTGATGCTCAACTGGGGGAGAGTCGTGCTTGGTGGAGTCGCGTTTGGAATCGGGTTGTTAGAGATTGCATCTCCATGAGAGTTGGGTACGTGGATGTTGGCTGTTCCGAGTCAAGACCGAGCTGCCATTCTGGATAGATCTCTCGAAGCTGGGGTCGCTCTATACACCCCTTCGACATTGTTTTGGCGACCAACGTCCAGGTTCTCCCGAACAACGGAGATGTCGAATGAAGTAATGGTCGCCAATCCATTCGTATAGACTGTATATACGTACCGTGTAGGAAAGAAGGCTTACAGTCACACCTCTGTCAGTCAAGTTGGATTGAGAACCGGAACGTTGTATCCAAACGCCGTGCAGTAGATGCGATTCAGTGTGCTTCGTTAACATTGCCTTTCTCGACACGACAGCAGCGGTAGCACACAACGGCTACCCTGTCTCCCCTACCAATAGACTTTACCTCTGTCTTTGACTCCCGCTGGGTGCCCAGAAACGCGTTCATAAGCCTCTCTCCGAAAGAAGTGCGTGTAGCTCACATCGACTGCCCTCCCGCCTCTTGTACCGATGACAAAGGCAAGTGGAAGTGCTCGCTATCTGGTATGTCGTGGCATGCCCAGCCGGCCGGATCGCTGTTCACGTAGCGGCCAGAGATGTACTTCTCCGGCCAGCGGCTCTAGAGTAGTGGATCGGTTGAGTTGCGAGTTACCGTCACCACGACAACATTGCTTATATCTTGGACGAACTCATTTGCGTACTCCTCGAGGCACGTTCTCGTGTCGAGTCTGGCAAAGGATGTTGCATTTCTCAGAACATTTGGACTCGGACGGCCACCTGGTGTTGACGTACGGATTGGAAGCACTGTCCTGCGGGAAAAGCTCCGGAGTCGTATTAGCACAGGTGGTTGTCCAGGCTGTGTTATTGACGTAGTCCGCAGACACAACAGCGACCGCGTACTGGTGTGTTTGACAGGTGGTGAAGAATACGGAGTTGAAGCTACGCAGAGGACAGTCAGAAGGAGCCGTAGTAGTTGATACCGTGCTGTACCTACAATAGGTGAATCAAAACAGACGTGCCGGCAAGCAAACTCCATAAGCTGAGTCGTGCTCGCCCAATGCTACGAAGATTCCTGATACTACTGATCTCGACATCCATCCATCTTCTCTTTGCGTGTGCTCCGTCGACCTCCGCTCTCGTCGGCGCACTGAGCCCTTGCATGCAGTAGTTGGCAGCGCTCAAGAGCAATGTACTAAGTATGTTGAGCGCTAGATGGATCAGGACATTGGCGGTCTCAACAGCGCTACACGTGCCCTGAAACACCACTCCGGAACCATCAGAGCGGCCGTATACACGGAACATCCAGGCATCTACTGATGTGTTGATGGAAGAAGACTACTGCCGCGGTGAGCGCAGCACGGAGGAGTCCAAACCGCCATCCGGCAAGATATCTTCGGCCCATGGACGGGGAGGTGCCCTGATAGACCTCATATTTTCCGAACGACTGCACTCTCTCGTGCCTCGCATCGCGCGGCATCAGCTCGTACTCTTCACCAGACGGCGCCTCTGTGCTCGTCCACGCTGTCCTTTCTGCCATCGGCGGCTCCTGCAGCATCGAGTACTCGCTGTAGGTGCGCTTCGGACGTTGCGGAAAGGAAGGCAGAACCAGCACGTGTTTAGCTTCTTTCAGTGCGTGCTGGACAGTTGAGATGGTATCACGGCTGCTGCGGGCTGTGCGCAGGTCTTGCGCTCGTGTAGAGCGACTGCCAATGTGGAGCAGTAGCCCATTTCATAGAAGTACACAGTGTGATAGCAACAACGCCCCTGTCCAATCCGGAAGCCATGATAGCGACAGAGCTGAGCTTGGGGGCCGCTGATGCCGATTGCTGACTTGTGTAGAGACGTGCGTCGGAGGACATACTTACTGTAGGTAGAGATTGGAGCCGTCGATCAGTACATCTTTTCTGCTGTTCCCTTTCCCGTTGAAGTGACCAGCACTTGTGTGGATGAGATTCCAGTAGACTTAAGTGTGCTGTGTTCCAGAAGGAGAAATCAGCGTCGAGCAGTAATTTCGACTGAGAGCCGCTGCTTGTCTTCGTCGTGGGTGTCCGACATGTGTGTTGTTTCCCTCCTTTGGGTGTTTGCACCGTTTGTTCTTGCTTCAGAGAGGAATACAACTTTAATAACCGCCTAGAGTCGATGTATAACAATCACTACAGGAGACCCAAAATCCTCTGTCGATTGGGCGTCCCACCATAGTGACGGAGGAGACATATCACACCCTCGACAGAAATGGAGTTGAACAACTCGCTGCGTCGTGACTAGTATACCAAACAAACAGAAGAACGAAAGGATATAGCTCGTCAACCTGAGCTGCAACGATCCAATCCCTGATGGCAATCTAGCCCAGCTGAAGAGGTCGGCCAATGTACGTACTGTCGCAGTGAGACCATCGACACCTGGCGAGAACGCCAAGCTTATAGATGGTGGGAGCATCGTCGTGGTAGTCATCTAAACCTCAGTCATCCGTCCGGCAATCCCACAACTCGGCCTCCTTCCACAACGAGGGTATTGCACGGTTGAAGGCTCACACCGATAGGAGGCTCAAGTTGCGTAGGTCGGGTGAGTGCGAGTATCCGATGACGGACTCAATGGACTCATCCGGGTTCGTACGTCGGCGAAATGTGTTGCCGAATCCGGAATCGCAGTGGAGCTTTGCAGGTGTCGCAGGAAGTGTTGGAAACCAGTGACAGTCGTTCTGCAGAGCAAGATCACAAACCGAGTCTTGATTTGTTCCTTTCCTAGCAGTTGATGCACGAACATTGTGGACACGACCTGCCACAGACTCCTCGTCTGAGTTTGAGAAAGAGTCATCCAAGCCGTTGAATACACGCTCTCCATTCTGCCCTCATGTAGTCAAGGCAACCGCCCAATTCCTCACCATATAACATCCGTCCCCTCCGCCCATCACACGCCGTTCACCTCCCCCCCGTCCGATTCCTCTCAACCTCCTCTCTCCACGGATCGTCCGTGAGGTCCGTCTCTCCGGCTCCTCCCACATAATCCTCTGCAGCCGTGACGTCGCTCTCTGTGGGGAAGTCCACCTGGCTCAGCGACGTCTGCATCGTGATATCCGAGATCCCCGCATCAAGCTCTTAGTCAGGTCGCGCAAGCCTGGACGGTTGAGAAGGTTCCGGTTGATAAGTCGTTTGGGGAAGGAGAAAGCGGTCGTCGGACTTTGACGGGTTCGTGATGGCGCGAGGATAGGGTGAAGGGGGCGGGGTGAGTCCGATTCGGCCACGCTTGCGAGACTCCGGAGAGGGCGGAAGCTGGATGCGGATGGTTGACTGAGTGTTGTGAGTCCTTGGCACCTGCTGCCTTGTGGCTGCTGGCTTGTGTGGATCGAACTTCGAGGGCGAAGGCCTGCGAACGTTCGATCGAAGAGGCTGGAGCTCGATTCCCAATCCCAAAGCCTTTTGTAGCGCCACGTGATACTCAAGTGGTGGCCGCGACGCTCTGCCGCCGGAGCTTGCCTCGCCCTGCTGATGTACTATGTTCTCCACCTTGTCTCGGTCTCTGTATGCCTTCTGGGGCTGTTTGAATTGATCGTACGCCACAGATGAGTCTCCGGGATAAGTGATGTCGCTTTCGATCTCAATCTGGCTATCCGTGAAGCCTCGCTCTCTCAAGACTCGAATTTTATGCCTCCTAGCTGCTGCGTATCCTTCATTCACTGGTGGTCCACTGTGCTCGACATCGAACTCGGAAGTATCTGTCTCACCGGCACCGGCCTCGATATTGTAGGGCTTCAGGATAGGGTCGTTCGCATCGCGGACGCTCTCCGCGCTTTGTGTAGGTGTCTGAAACGGATCGAGAAGTGGAGCAGGAGTCGGGTTCAACATAGTCCCAGGAGCGACGGGTCGTCGGGGCGTGGGTTGTAGAGTATGTGGAGCTCCATGTTGAGGTGATGTTGTATGTCGGGCAGCTCGAACGGCCTGCTCTCGTGCTTCCGCTAGTCGTCGCCTTTGTTCCAGTGCCGCCGCTGCTGTTTTCCTCCGGGTACGAACCCAGAACCCAAAGGCCAAGGAGCCAACAACAAGGCCAATAACCACAATGAACAGGACAAAAGCCCATGTGGGGAAGCTGGAGTTGCGTCTTTGTAGCTTCTTGTCAGTGACTGCAGTCCTCGGCAAAGGTGTAAACCCATCAAGAGAAGCCATGATGCTACTGTGGTCGAGGTTGTGGATAATCGTAGAGACGAGGGTGGAAGAAAATCGACATGCGAGGGTAACAAACGGTAGGAAAACACGGTGGTGCATGATGGAATATGATCAAAACGCATGATCACAACACAACCGCAGTTATGCGTTTTTTCCCGGCTGAGACTCGTACGGCTAACCGTCTCCCTCGTCATCAGCAGTGAATGCTAGTGCTGCTAAGAAACTTGTTGCTCTGGGTGACGGTAGGACAAAGTGACATAGATCAGTGACTCGCAAATGTACAAAGGTTAACTGCCGTCACTCTACAATTTACGAACTAAAATCTTCGCTCGGTCAAATATAAGGACGTGGACGAGGAATAACAACATGTGCACCGGGTATCTGAGGACCAAAAGCAACCAATAACGCAGCCCAGAGGGAACAGAGAAGAAATCGGGACATGACTGCAGCGGACATACAGCAGCTGGAGATAGGACACAGGATTGGAATAGGACTTGATATGGTACATCGAAATCGAACGGCCCGGTAAGCAGTAGAGCGCACCTATTCAGCGACCGGGCGAGCTTAGTCTTGCTTCTTGTTTGGCGCTTGCACCTTGCTTTCCCTCTCCTCCGTCTCGGTACTGCTGCTTTCCCTACTACGGGTCTGAACCCCTCTCCTCAAATCCTTCATACTGATCGGTGGCGGTTCTCTCTGTTCTCCTTGGTCAGGGCTCCGCATCTTCTTCAGCTCTCGTTCAAGAGTAAGGCTTAGCCTCTCCAATATCCACTCTGCCTCTTGCTTGCTCCCCATCAATGGACTTCGATTGCCGAGCCAGCTCCACGGCTTCGACTCAGCGTGAGCTTCTTTCTCGTCGCCGGCCCCGACATCGGCGCCCTTGTTTGTTCTTTTGCCAGCTTCTTTCTCCACTTTGATAGGCGGCTTGCGGTGACCCTCGGTGGATCCTTCATCTTAGCCGATGAGTTTGAGATAGTAAGACCACTCTTGATACGTATACTTCTTCGGTGGACTAGCCAGGACGTCTCTCGTCAAGTTCCGGAGTTCGCGAGCCAGCACATAGTGATAGAAATGGATGTCTCTTCCGAGCGGATCGCCTCGCTCTCCTGCGTCTTCTGCAGCGCCTAGCTCCTCGTCTTCGAGACTTTCGGCTACGTGATCCATGAAGACCTCGTGGGGAGTGTTCTTGTTCTGTCGAGGTCTGCTTGATTGATTGGCATTGAGAGCGTTGGGCTGCTGCGTAGAAATCTCATCAGTTTTCAACAGCCGAGACAAGTGGCCTCCAGTCATGTTATGGAAGGCGGATTTGATTCTGCTTCGGATACCCGTCTCGCCCGGTAAAACAGTAAGTTCGCCAAGCCAGATGGTGGCATCTGAAAAGCCTTTGACGACCGTATCACCCATGTTGGAGATGAGAATGGTTAGAGTCGGGACGGCGAGGAGAGTCCAGAAAACGAAAAAAGGTTTGCCGGAGTTGCTCATCGGCTGAAGATCGCCGAAGCCTATGGTCAACAAGGAAGTGTATGCAAAGTAAAGTGACACGAAGTAGCTCCATTGCTGGTTTCTCTCGGCGACCATGAATATCGCTGCGCCAACCAGCCAGAGAGCGGCGGCCGCAGTCGCAGATATCGCCAGCGCCATCCAACGTCGTCGATTCTCCGCACGATCTTGAATCTTGCGCATGACGTGGAACTCTTGCTCTCTCCTCTCGTGCTCCGTCATCCCCTTGCCGTCCTCTGAGAAGTTTACTTTCTTGAAAAGTCCGACTCTGATCTTTTGTTTCTCAAAATCAATGGATGACAAGGCGCTTTCCCGCTTCTTTTCGGTGATGCGAGCTTGGAATTTCTGTTTCCCTCTTTCAAGCACGAGCGTGCGAATAGATCCGATGACCAGACCGACGGTCACAACTCCACCTATCGCGTAGGGGAAGAGTAGACTCCTGGAAGTATGGTATTTGGGCGTGAAGTCGGCTCCAATACCGATGGTAAGGAGTGTGAAATTTGCCCAATAGACGCCATCTAAGAATTCCCAGCCCTCGAGCTTTGAAAAGACCAACGCTCCAAGTAACAAGTATACCATGAAACCGATGGTCTGTAGCATGAGCGTACGTTGACTGACCGTCAGCCGAAACTCCTTCTCGTAATGTCCTCTATAAGCACCCCAGACTGTGGCAAGCATGAGCAGAGCGATGATGAAGTATAGACCGGCAGCGAAGTTCGCATAGTAGAATGCTTGTGTCAGGGCATGGGAAGCATCCGAAGTCTGGAAGCCGGGCGTGGAAGCGAGGGCAACAAGGACGATGAGGATGAAGGAAGCAAGCAGGAAGCCGATGATCGTAATGGGTTGGGCGATGGAGAAGCGTAGGCGGCGGGCCACGTTCAGAAGGAGGGCCAGATTGGCTGCCAGAGCGCAGATGAGTGACACGGCATTGACAGCCACCAGCCTGCACACAGTTCAGTCCCTCTCCAGATCGTGTGTCGAGCATGCATTCCGCACCATGCAGGATCCTTGATGTTGTCGCCGTGCGCTTCGGTGATTTGAGGTGGCAGGAAGACCCTCCAGTTCTGTACCAGGGCGCAAAGATTGAAGGCACTGGCCATAGGGCCGAAAGTGCCAGCAATCAGAGGACATGCTGTGGAAGTGAACCTCCATCGACTGTACTGAATGTTAGGATTGGACGTTTCTGTTTCACCTTTGATTCAAGTGATCGGAGCGGCGTAACTTGGGTCCAAGAAGTTCTCCTCCTCCTCTTCCTCCTCTCTCTGCTGGTGCTCGTACGGGTCGCGTTCGATGTCTTTCGCCGCCTTTTCAATCGGCTCATCCACACCGGGGTCGTTCATGGCCGGTGGGCAGGAGGGGATGGTGAGATGGGGCTGGGTTTCGAGGTGTGAAGCGGCGCAATGGAACTTGTACTGACGGTCGCTCTCAGACCTCCACCCGGTTCCTGCGCTATAAAGCTTGGCATCAACAACATCTCTTGGAAGTGGCAAACAAAACCAAGTACACGATCATCTGGTCCGCTGCGCATGTTCGGCGGCGGAGAGCTGAGAAAGAAGTGTGAAGGGGATGGACGTCTGCTATGCTTCCCGCTATACCAGCTGTCCCGAGGCGTCTCGCAAGAAGATGCGCTGGACACAGTTATATCTGGGCTGAAACAGTCCTTGTGGTCATCCAGCGTATACACATGTTTCACCTGGGACTGGAAGCTGCCTGGTAGTCTGACTGCGGGTGTCTGATCGTAGCGAGCCCGGGTCAAGAAGTTGTTTCCAATAGCGAACGGAGAAGAGTTATAGTCGGCAGCTCTGTAACGAATGGCTCCAGGGTGTGTTCGTTGGGCTGGCAGTTGCATGGGCTGTTGGATCTTGATGGATAGGAAGAGTATCTTCAGTGTCCCGGCTCTTTCAAGATGCCGTCTAGCATCACCAAAACAAGTGCATCCCCTTCACAGTGGTGTGTTCGATGAGTCAATGTCAGTCTCAAGCCTTCAATCCTCGCACATCTTGTCCAAACGATGTGCTTCATGGCTCTGGAGGAGGCATTTGAAGAGCTTCAGTTGGAGACATTCGCCGAACGGTCACATCATTCCGTGTACCCGGCCGTCGGCTGTGGCTGTTCGCAGATACTTGAGCTTCCTTCCTTACGAATCTTGGCTCGCTCGGAGTTCGTCGCAGTCAACCGAAAAACGATTTCAATCCCCAGCTACACACCCCCCCTCCATCTCGTGTATGTGTGCTCACACCCATGTTCAATACCTGTCGTTGCAGAGAGCTGGCCAGGAAGCGCATCACACGCTTGTGACGTATGCATAGCCTCTTTTCTGGTGCAGTCAAAGCATCCTTGTTTACCACTGCGATGCACAAAACGTTGCATGACCCAAGACGACAACAGAATGTGTGCAAGCCGTGATTAGACCATTGACATGGAGAAACTGAGGAGAATGGCGGTGGTGAAGCGCTTGTGTTCCAAATGACAGGAAAAGGGGTGCAGAAAAGCAAAACCATATGTTCTGGTTTGAACCAGAGGCTGTTTCCAAAGATTGAATATCGGTGATTCTGAAGCACGCCACGGTCAATTCTGGTAAAAGGCAAGAAGTGAGTACGGTGTCGCGTCTCCCACCAGTTCAATACTTTTCTGCTGTCAAATATATACCTTGACTCGGTCACCCCTAAGCGAAATCCGTTCAGTCTGGTCACGAGCCCGTCATGTCTCTTCCCTTAACACCTGCAGTGTCTCCACACAAGTGACAGCAGTTTTGTTTTATACGTTGCAGCAGACACCCCACACTTGTGATCTGTTTGAGTGTGTGTAGCATTCACAGCCTGGTGGTCCTACTGATTCCGTATGCGTGCGGCTTGGACAATGCCAGGACCCAAATCCTCTCCAAGGCCTAGTGCAGTGTTCAGGACAGTGTCTGTGCTTGTGCGTACATCACGATGTTAGATCCTCTTTGACTTCACAGGGTTGTAACAAACATACAAAGCTTCGTGGTTGTATGAGGCCGTCACAATCACGTCGCAGTAGCCTATCCCATTCACGTCTTCATCACGCAGAGAGGCATTGTCTCTCGTTCCATCGCTGCCTTGGTTTTCTTTCTAAGAATTTGTCTCGTCAACATTCGATGTTGAAAACGCAACCAGTGCTCCACGGACAGGTGTTTAAGGGTGAATATGGTCCATGTTTGCTAGGCTGGAGAGCACTGGTGAAACCACTCGCCAGTGGTTGCAATTGAATAGCGTACGTAGACCAAAGCATGTCACACGTTCAGGAAAACCACCTGAGACAACATACGATGTACAGACTGTGCCTTTGATGTTGACTTGACCAAGGAGCGATCTCTGCAGAAACCTGCTGGAGTGACTGAAGGAGCTGAAGCAGTTTAATGAGTGGGAGGAGGAGGCTCCGCAGCTATTGAGGAGACCCTGTTGTCTTGTTGTGGACAAGTTGCCCACAGACACTGCCGCGAAGGCTCTAAGGTTACGATAGTCCTGAACCCTCGTAATAGTTGTGAAAGCCGAGCTTCTGTGACCTTCCAAGGGCTACGCTGCCTCTCTTGGATGGCGAGATTAGGGGGTCTAGGTCCTGACCACCTCGCTTATTACCCACAGCCTATGAATACTCCCCTCCCTCCCAAACCCTTCCTCTTTCTCTCTTCGGCCTACCACGGGAGTAGGTCCACGCCAGATGAATGTCATGCTTCTGCTGCTGCTCCTACTACTACCGGTTCACCTCTTGATGACAGTAACCGTCTTGAGAGTCAAGACCACCTTGACACGATGGCGCCAAAAACCGCAAGCAGTTCATTGGAGCTTCTTCGGACGGTGATGACAGTATGTCCGGTATGACCGTTCGTAGCTGGAGAACCGTCTCGACCGCGGCGTCATCGCGCCCGTTTCGAACAGCCACCTCTGCCGCATCCGCCTGGGCCTCTGCACCGTCCTCGGTGGCAGAGATTTAGAGGGAGGATATACTCGTCGATCAGCCACACCTCATCCAACGACACTCTGTTCAACGCCAAACTGAGAATGCTGGCAACGGTGGCATGCAGAGCAACATGGTCTACGCACACCGTCTGGTGTTGAGGGTGCTCGTCGCAGACCAGGTAGGTTCGTCAATCACCCTTCCACATTCCATCTCCATCATCAGTACGCAACTAATCAAGTTCTGTGCAGGCGCCGTGGAGGACAAAGCGCAGGGAGAGGGAAGCAGAGTATTAAGTCCTGGCAAGAGGAGGCCGTCGTTCCTCTCGGCTTGTCCGAGAGCTCGAAGGCTTTATGAATCACTACCTGGAACGCGCTGTATCGAGTCTGTGCATGGCATGGTAAAGGTAAGTGGCTCTGCGCATTGCGACCAACGACGTCCTTGATATGAACGCTTGCACCTGTGGCCTTGTGAGATAGCTTGACACGTCTTCACTGAAGCTACTGGAGCCGCAGCCTTGCCCGCTGGGATCCACGAGTACGGCTGCCACACGGCCCTTGATCTGGTACCAGTGCTCTCATGATGACTCCTCAAAGCGTAAGGCCGTCAAATTGGGTAGGTGAATCCAGTAGTACGTGATTGAATAGCTGTGGTCAGACCTGCAGTGCAGGCGGACATTGCATGGATGGGCTCGAGCATGAACTGTCCCTTGTCACCGCTGGCTGATCTAGAGCCTAGAGAGGGCAGAGCAGGAGGATGCATGTAGCGTCATACATGTGAATTGAGGATGTGTTCCGTGTGCGTCCATATCGCTGCCGCTCGTGTGGAGAAACTGCCTCCTGTCTGTTGTCTTCTCAAAATTCCACCTCTCCTTGCGTTGCCCGATGGTTACGATCCTCCTCCCAGTCGGACGGCCACAAACGCAGCATAGATCAACTTCCGTGATGCAAAGGAAGAGTCGAGTTTTGTTCGTGCAGCTGCTTGCATTTCAAGTGCATGTTTTCCACATTGCTCATGGACTCTGGCGAAGTCAGCAGTCGCATTGACGAAGCATCACACAACCTGGAGCTGGCAGAACACTTCGACAGTCCATAAACACCTCTCGGGGTCTCCTCAAGTGAGTTTTGAGCTCGAGCCTAACGATTCACCTTCGTCAATACCACAACAATCTCCGCAGCGACTACCGCGAGGTTCGCCACACAGAACGTAGAAGCTCGTGGTTGGCGACGGGTCGCAGGGTGATGAAATTTGTATCATCTTAGGACCCCTTGCTTCGAGGGCCACGATGCAGAAGACGGAGCGAGAAGGATGCCACTCCGCGTATCAACACCGACGACGCGCAAGTCCGCCTCCCAGAGTCCAGAATCCATCGCAGACAGTACTACCGTCTGAAGGAACATCCGTTCGAGCTCAAAGAGGAGAACAATGCCAAAACGACACCAGATCAAGGCATGAATCGCGGTAGGACGTGAAATACTTGAGAGGATCTCAGGTTTTCAGGAAGAACCAACCAACCCTACCTTCATCGCAGGATAAAAACATCACCCGGGTAGTGTTGCAAAACGCGCTTTGCCTCTTGGCGAGACATCCTGATGCTCGGATTCCAAGAGGACTACTCACACAGCGGACAGCGATGGACTTCCATGCAAGATCAACCACATGTTTGACGGAACACGGTGGCAGCGCCGAACGAGGGCGCAGACATCGCCACACCACGAATCGAACATCGCGGATCTGCTGGTACGTGTTACGGTCGAAAGTCGTTCCCGAGCACAAGATGTTACGAATGAGACAAGGCTTCGGTTTGACCGCTTGATTCTTAGAGCGCTCGAGGCGAAGAGTTCGGACGGCTCAAGCTCACACGAGCCCGCATCCCTCACAAAGTGTCGAGCTTTGCCACTTCGGCGAGCTCGGCGCACCTGGGCTTCAACTTCCTGACTTTGTATTCCTCGTGGCGTGGCGCCCAGACTACTTCCGTCGACTGACAAGACATAGGACGACGACGATATTGCAGATCGTTTCATCGCCCGTGCCGATCATGCTTTCGTTGTCGGTACGTGAGCACTTCCAGCGAGGCCGACACTCAAAATCCGAAGGTTTCCCTTGTCTGTCTGGAACATGAAGCTGACTTTTGGCGACTAGGAGATAGGCTCCTCAGTCGAGGTTGAGGTCGCGAGACGACGACACCCTTATCTTGGCTCCACCTGCCATACCCGCACGTCAACCTGACCACTAGACCTCCACGGTCAGATTATCTTGAGGTCATTCCGAGATAGATGATGCTCTTGTACGGAATTCGCATTGCTTCTCCTCATAACAAGCGTCATCGCAAGACAAGCGAGCCGTCTGCATCACACGAAGTCTGTCTCAGGGGCCTGAAGAGCTGTCATCCCAGTTCCATGCATCAGAGCATACACAAGAGCATACGACGGCTTGTGAGCGGTTGCCCTTGATACTCTCCTTGGCCATGGAGCTCATTACCACCCTGAAAGATTCCAAGGGACATTGGGGGTGCTGGATTGACAACAACGCGATAGAATCTTGACCGACATTGTAGAGGTGCCATCAACGGAGATGACGACAAAAGGACATCAAGGGGGTCCTTGATGCAGAGGACGAGTACACCCGAATGCGGCGAACGAATCTCGATCACTCCATGTCCGCAGTCTTGGTTGTCACGAAGACGTTGAGCGCTATACTGGATCGTAGCTGGTCGGTTCCTATATCCAGAGAGCATCCAATATGACGTTAGTCCTGCGACCCAAGTCAAGCACTACACACAGACTGCCTCTGGAGACTGACTGGAAAAGCTGAAACCTTCGTCTCACGACAACGTTTCATCTTCAATCTTTGGAACATCCGATGAAAGATGCGGGTCCCGTGATGGACGAGATACTTCGACTTCGCGAGGCGGACCGATGAAGGCACCAGATCCACACAAAGTCCGGGCACATGCCCATAAGGACGCATGTCGTGTAGATGTACAAACGTGTGGCGCGCATCTATCCAGAACTTGTTGTGGAGGCTGCTGAGGTTGCCTGAAGCGTGGTGGCCGATCACGAAGAACGAAATTCAGGGAGAAGGTCGCTGCTGAGACATGGAGACAGCATGTCGAATACTACGTGCAGCACTCTGCGAAGACCGGGACCTCACATGCTACGATCTCAAGCATTCATTCTTGACTTGAAGCTGTGACTTGGTCGGGAGCTAGGCCTAGACACGCCGGACATGTTTTGACGACAAGCCAGAGTCCAAGTACTTGGCGAAGCTCTTGACCGGAGATTAGACGTCTTCATTGATAGCAAATTTGTCCCACTGGGTTCAGAGCACTCATGACATGACCGGAAAAGATGAGAGTTGGAAGAATAACGCGGGTTACACGAACAGTGTACTTGTCAAGCTTGAATGATTCCGTCTGTATGCTTCAAGTTCTGATGCGGTTTTCAAGAATTGGCGAGGTGACGGAGACTATAGTCGGTATCGCTGCGAACCTGAGACTGTCCAGACCTGGTAACTTGGGGTCTTCACATCTTCCTTCGCGACATCCAGGAAGTTAGACCAGGCTTCCGGACTGCGTGTCACACCGTGGAAGCAGTGTCTCTCGGTGTCCATCTTGGTATCGCGCACGCTCTATTGTAGAAAGAGATGGTTGGCAGAGTTCAGGTACCGAGCTGTGCAGAGAGCCACCCTCGACAGTATAGAGTGAGAATGCGCTCGGAAGTGCTGCTCACGGGTTTTTCGCGTCTAAAGTCAAGACTCAGTGTTGCGAGCGGCTAGTACGACCAGATGCATCCGACAGCCCTGCCGAACATGCTCGATGTACGAGTCTTCCAAAATCTTGCGACTTGAGTCGTTGGTGACGTGGGCATGCATTGAGGTCTGTGGCCAAACCATCACAAATTCGCCTTGGACGCCTCTCATCTCTGGACATGCGACCCGACGTTAATTCCCAAAGAGCGTCACCACACTGCTCTCTTGCTCTTCGCAGTTGTGACGTACGACGTTCGCACTTGAGGAGTAGCAGGCGGTTGCCTAGGTGTTCAAGACGGGTGTGCCTCCTCCAAGCTTGTCGATCTGTTGAGTACCCAGGTAACTGTACCGCAAGTGCTTGATAATCTTCACTTCGATGGTATGAGGAAACAGATGCATATCGCTGGACTCCGTCGCTGTCTTGGATTGTGACGGAAAGCGGAAAGCGATCTCATGACGATGGGCTAGAGTCATTGAGGTCTCTTTCCACTGGGCTCGAGAAGATTTTAACCGTTCATGGCTCTGAGTCCGCGATCCACCACGCTTTGATATGTGGAGAATGAGATGACACTTTCTAAGTCGCCCTGATATATCTTGCCGTGTGGGAAGCTACGTTCATGTGCGGTTTTCTTGAGTCTTACACGAGCAACCAACGGAAACGACATTCGACCCCGACACGTCACTGGATCGACGTTGGACTCCTTCAGAACAGGCACCATGAGCGAGCAGTGCTTCGACACGGTCATGTTTCACAGGTCGTATGCGGCCTGACTCTGGCCATCGCCTATCTCTGGAAGTCGTTCACAAAATCTTATGCGTATATCCATACCCACAGGGAATGAAGCTCCACTTCTCCTGTGTCGGTTTTTATAAGCCTCGCCGCTTCTGAGGCTGCTTTTAATCTACGACAGCGCGTCTGCGAAAGAGCTTTGCCCAATATATCGTTCTTGCTGTAAAGAGCCTCTTTACACCAGTATAGAGCGATGCTATTCACAAATATATGCCAGCCGAAATGTATCAAACGAGCGTCAACGGCCAACATTTCGATACGGGGAAGTACTCGAAGGCTTTGATGAAGATCATGCAGGGCCTTTGCATGCCGTGAGTACTTCCGACGAGTATGTCTCATTTGTATACCCTCTCGACTCGACCAAGACCCAAGACGAGAATGGCGGCCGTTCTCCTGCAGTATTTTCAGAACCACAAAACTCTGCCTCCGGAAACCGGGATCATATCGTAGGAGCGTCGCTCAACACTGGCCAAACGATGTTCCCCGTCTGCAAGTCTTATGATTGTCCATGGCTGTTGTTATATATTCCTTCGTTCCCAGAAACATAGGCGGAGACAGTGCCATGCCGGCTGTTTCTTTCGTTTTTGTTCCCGCTCTCTTCTGAGTTTGTCCCGCTCGTCAGGGGTGTCCTTGAACACTTCCGGTGGCCACCTTTCCATGGAAATGCTGCGTCCAAGATCGAGCTTCTTGGGGTGCACCTATTTTGACATCGCTGGATCCGCTTGCTACGGTCAACCATAACCAAGACGATGCGGGTTGGTTATATTGCGAGACTTGGTGAATATCGTCACTCGAAGAACACGCCTATGCGTAACGAGAGCTCGGCTTGTTTGCTTCATCGTCGCGGTCTTCTCACGCCACTTGCACCAAATCACTTTTGCACATTCTGAGCCAACCCATCGCTGTTCGACCAAAGCCCTTTCGTCGAAGTTCCACATAGGGACTCATTGTTATGGCCTAGGCATCTCTTCCGCTCTCTCGAGTTCATTGAAGCTCTCGATCTGCGACCATGTGTCCTGGGTCTGCAAAAGGGTTTGCACCTCATGATAGTACCTGCTGTCGACGGGTCGTCTGGAGATGAAACCGAGGTCTTCATGGTGACTGGACTTGGAATGTGAGCGTCGAGTCGATATGTCGGCAAACGGATCAGTGAATAAGCTCACAGCTAGAGACGGAACTCAATGAAAACACGAGGTTCACCTCTGCGAGCTTCGATCTGGAAGTACACCATATCACAGCGGCACGGCCAGTGTCGTGGAATACTTGGACTAAGGCGACCTCAAGTGCCACCTCTTAGCCAAACCGCTAGTGTATCTGTCGAGCCACAGCGTCATGTCGGAAGACTCTCATTCGTTGATTCTCGTGAGATCGTTCGATGAGAAGTCGAGCAGCGGCGTGAGATAGCGTCCTCGCCTTGACTGAAACGTCTGTTGCGTCCATGCGACAGTGGCTGCGAATCTGGGTCGCCTTCACGTTGTCAGTGCGAAGTCCATGAGGATCGTTCCAGCTTTGTCGCAGTCTTACCAGGGACGAGTCTATTTACTCGGAGTTTGGTGCAGTAGACCGTTCCTTCACAGCATCGTGTGCCGTAATGGGATGCAACCCGGTCGCAAGAGTGACACTTCCAGTCTCTACTCTTCGACTTCCGGAGCACGTCGAATGGTGCTCCTGGATCTGCTGTTGTTGTCCTGCAAGTTGGAGTGTCTTCAGGCATCCCGCGAGCCAAGGTTGTCGGTGTTGCGTCCGTATTTGTGTCCCTTCAAGCAGCCTTGCAGCTTTGAATCTGCTCCCTGGACCCGGAGCCATCGGCTAGGCAGTGCGTCGCAGCGTGATCGCGTGGCTCGACAGAGGCTACAGGAGACACGAGCTGGTCAGCAAGAGTTTGACCAATGCAGCTCGTTTCAGAGCGAGTCACCGACTGAGAAGGCAGTCCCTTGCCATAGCCCGACGCGGAGATATGAAAACGTCTGCATCCGTTCGAACCTACGGTCGGACGTACCTTGGGCATATTTGACTTGCGCAGGCTGCCAAAGACCGTCGAGCCGTAAGACAGCGTGTGTTCAATCCTTCGCGAACTGGACGATGACTTGCACCGCACAGTATCCGACGGACTTGGGAGTCTGCGTGTCACAATCCGGCGCAACGGAAGGTGATAGAGCGCTCGAGAATGGTGTCAAAGTGACGAAGATGGGTGTGCAGCAATCCGCACGGTCGTCATGCTGCCATTCGATTTGCACAGGACATTGAAAGAGCTACGCGCAGATCGAAGTCATCCGCGTTGTCGTTTGTCTGATCAACAAAGCAGTCTTATCGAGAAGCAATGATCCGGAGGCAAGAAGTTGGTGACGGAGACAATTGCGGAGACGTGTTCTGCACCCATAAGTCTTCAAAGTGATGAAGGAGGTTTGCAGACTATGGAAAACCCACGACAGCAAACAAACACGACTGTACCTCTTACTTTCTCGGTGTCTCAAAGCCTAAGCTGTCTACCAGTCCACCACAAGCCAAACTGAACTGCAAGACACAAGGACCTCTCCGTTTTGTCTACTGCTAGTGAGCCCAAAGCGCCATTGTCTTCAGTTCCTACGCGAAGGAACTCGGACTCGCGTCACAAAGCTTCACTCATCTCTCACAGCTACCAATCCGAGGATTGACAATCGACTGAAAGCTCACGGCTTGTGGGACTTGTCTCACTCACCCATGCGCCTCGAGTTCCTGTGAAGTTACCAAGATTGCTCCTCACAATCAAGTGGCGTGAATGACTATTCCAGCACATCGAGTCGAGCCTCACCTCTCTATGTTGCTGCCCATGCCCTACTTTGGCTCTTCGGACATCTTCGCGCCTGTATGTTCTGTTTAGCCTTCAGGGGATGAGGGACCTGGCTGGCTGTCACATCAGTACACAGCAGCCATGCGACTGGATGTGTTGAGGCTATAGTCATCCAACGAGGCTGCTGTAGGGGTTCTACCTCCGGCTCTCGAATACCTTGCGGAGTGTTTTGCTGGTCTTGTCTCGTCTTGTCCGTAACTCCAAAGACTGGAGGCAGTCAGACGACTCGGAGAGCTGGTATAGAGCAACCGCACTGGTTAAAACTGACGCTGAACAAGCTCGTGAGGATATGTAGGACATCCGCCACGCAAGCAGAAGCCTCGAGAATGTAGTGAGAGCTCGTCCGAGTCCTGTGGGAGCTTCGATCACACCAGGATGTTTCCAGACTTCACTGTCGACTGTTCAAACGTCTTCAGACGGCCCTAAAGCATATGATGAACGGTGTCTCGGAGCAGCTGGCTTACGATAAGGACAATAGATGAGGTCTACTCATAAGCTTGTCCTCTCAGAGGACCCCAAGGATGAGGTCAATGACCATTGTGGAGGATGCTCACTGCGGTTTGCTATTCCGATTCTTGTGAGAAGTGAGACTCGGAGGGTGGCCGCTAGCGTGGAGGTGATATACTTCACTTCCACCCTCCCTCCTCCATCTCCTTCTCAACATCAACGAGAATGCCGTTCCGTACGGCAGTACGCACCGTAAGTCCCATCTCTCCTTCTTAGTGCTCCTTGATACTGTTCCATACTCCTCGTGCTCCTGGCCAACCTTCGATGCGTTCCGGACGACCTGTCAACCGATGAGGAAGGATTGAGGCCGGTGAGCGAGAGATCCACGACAACACCTTCATAACTCCAAGGTTCCCGACCGCAAGGTACATGGCAATGGGTCCCAGGACTTCGTTTGTACTGGCTATGCAGGTGTCGATCTCTTCTCTTCGACGCCTGAAGAGACCAGCTTGCCTCAGGGGCTCAGGACCGGGCCATCGACTGCACAAGTACCTTGGAAATGCCGCCGGAGCTCAGTAAAGGTGATGTATGCTACTCATGGAAGTGGGCTTCGAGTACACTCAAGACTGTACAGCAGGCTGGACTACAAGCTCGCTGACATGAGACTGAAGGCATTTGACTTGCCGAGACTCACATCTACCGATCTCACATCCATTCACAACTAGGGATGGCTTGTCCTGGAGTCGAATCTGACGCAGCACTGCTCTCATCGAAGCCTCAGAAGAAGCTTCGACAGTACGTCTGTCACAGATCTAGAGCTTGCTGCATCTCTCTCCTCCAGGCCCTTGCCCAGGCCAACACTGACTTCACAGCTCGCCCGGACCAGCTGAGGAAGCAAAATCATCTCTGCCCAGCCGCTCTCCGGGATGCCTGGGCCTTCAGCTTCGTCTGGTGGTTTGACCGGGGACTTGTCGTTTCGGACGTTTCTGTGCTAGCTTAGCTTGTAATAATATTTGGCGACCGACGCTAACCACCGTTCGTTTCGAAACCCACAGATCAAGATCAAGACCACAAGGATATTCAACGCAATCCACGCACTCCTCGACACAGCAACCCCAAGAACTGCATCATCTCAAGGTCTGATAGAATCTCCCGTCCTGAGTGCCGCACAGATTGCAATCTTGCGCGAAGAATCCGTCTTCACAAGCCCGGTGACCGAGTTTGCCGAACGTCCAGTTCAGCCGTGGGAAGCTATCTGACAAATCAGCTGCAGTCACACAAAACCTCGCAACCACAACAACAACCGCAACAACAACGACCACGACCACCTCAACGACAACACCTTCTTCTGCTCCACCAGCCTACGCCCAGGGCACGTCTCCCCCGGCGTACTCTCAGTTGCAAACTCCAGCCAACTCAAACTCTTCAGATCTAGGAGATGTAAGTGACAAACGTTCCATTTGAGCTCAGATCGCCGTCACCGCGTTTATTGATGGTGTACTGCAAAAGAAACTGCAGCTGACACGTCAAAGGGCTTCCTTGAATTTCGCGCCGAGCTCCTTAGCGACCCAGACAACCAAGCCTGGCTTGAGAATGGACTCCCCTACTGGCGTGAACGCCGACGTCAGCACTTTGAAGCATAGTGGTGACAAAGACATGAGCTCTGTTCCACTCTTGGATCACGACTCGTCCAATGCTTACGCGACTTCTGATCTTCAAGACGCGCTTGAGAATGCTACAGAGCCTGCTATCGTGATCGACAAGGCTGCCGCGACCACCAAGGCCCGGGAGGCCGGATGGGCTCCCACTTCTGCTTACGACTATGATACTTACAACGCGTCGACTAAGGGAGACAAGGATGGTCTTGGAGAGGTTGGCCCGGCTTGGGCATCTACTGCCGCGAAGTACGAGTGGAACGAGGAGTATGGCGACGTCGGTCCCGCAGTCCCTGCCCTTGAGGCTCAGCTCTTCAACCATGAGTTCGTTATGAGAGCCGGTTCCGCCATCAAGGCTCTCGAGTTCACGGTGACCGTCGAGAGCCCGAATGCAATCTGTCCGGTTCGCGAGGTAGGTCGCCTCACGTTTTTACCCAGTCTTCTCCGTTGACATCCCTCAGTTCGATGATGCTGCCTTGCATCCCATCATGCGCGAGAACATTCGTCTCTGCGGCTACGAGCATCCAACTGCCATCCAGGCCTACTGTCTGCCTGCCATCTTGCAGGGAGTCGACGTGATCGCTTGTGCCCAGACCGGTACGTCTCTTGCGTTGCACAACTCCGAACTCACTCAACAGAAGCTGACTACCATCACAGGCTCTGGCAAGACTGCAGCCTATCTCATTCCAATCATCTCGAAGTTGCTGGGTAAGGTCAAGAAGCTTGCCGCTTGGCGTCCGAATGCTGCGACGTTCAATCCCAATGATCCCAACCAGCAGCGTGCTCGTGGCGAGCCGTTGGTCCTCGTCGTCTGCCCCAGCCGTGAGTTGGCCATGCAGATCTTCCATGAGGCTCGTCGTCTCTGCTATCGTTCCATGCTACGTCCTTGCGTGGCCTATGGCGGTGCTCCGTCCAAGCAGCAGCGTCTTGAGCTTCAGAAGGGCTGTGACGTCCTCATTGCCACCCCGGGTCGTCTCTGCGACTTCATGGACCAGCCAGGCATATTGTCTCTGAAGCGCGTCAAGTAAGCTCATCCGTTCAGTTGTCATCGCCATGTCCCTTGCTAACCTCGGTCAGGTACACCGTGATCGATGAGGCGGACGAGATGTTGCAGGCCGACTGGGAAGAGGGATTGAAGAAGATGATGGCCGGAGGCGGTGAGCACTTGCCTTGCTAGCCTGTCATTCTGACCGCGCTGACCATCGTGACAGATGCCAACGAGGACGCTGATCATGTCTTCATGATGTTCAGTGCGACTTTCCCCAAGGAAGCCAGAGAGTTGGCCCGTCAGTACATGTCAAACGAGCACATACGTATCCGCGTCGGCCGTGCCGGAAGTGCGCACGAGAACGTCACTCAGAAGGTCATCTTCGTTCAGCCGGAGATGAAGAGAAAGTGTCTCTACGACTTGCTCTTCTCGATGCCGCCAGCCCGTACCATCGTCTTCGTCAACAACAAGAAGACCGCAGATGAGGTCGACGACCATCTGTTCAACCTCGGACTTCCGAGTACCTCCATCCACGCGGATCGCACTCAGGCTGAGCGCGAAGATGCCATGTGAGATTCCACCCGCGATGTTCTCTATTCAGCACTTGCTAACGTTCTGCGCAGTCGTGCCTTCCGTACCGGTGCAGCTCCAATCCTCGTCGCTACCGGCGTCTCTGCTCGTGGTCTCGATGTCAAGAACGTCATGCACGTCATCAACTACGACCTCCCATCTAGCATGCATGGCGGAATCGAGGAGTACGTGCACCGCATCGGTCGTACCGCTCGTATCGGCAACGCCGGTCTTGCCACTTCCTTCTACACCGAGCGCAACGAAGACATTGCCGACAACTTGGTTAAGCTTCTCATGGAGACTGGTCAGGAGATTCCCGACTTCCTCCAAGACCGCATCCCTGAGGATGGCAAGGCCATCTTCAATGACGACACTGACAGCGAAGAGGAGGGCAAGGCGGACTCCACTGAGTCTGTTGCTGGTGATGATGGTAAGGCCGCTGAAATTGACGCCCCCGCCACTGGTGGAGTCGACCTCTGGGGTGCCCCTGCTGCTGCAGCCGCGTCCAAGTATGACACGACCTGGTAGTCACACCATCTCGATGATGGAGCCGCTCTCCCAGTGTGGCCTTTGGCTTTGGGACTGGCCTGCTGCCGCATCACACAACTTTTTCATATGTTTCAGCTCACAAGATGTGGCGATGGCCTGACACAGGATAGTTTGACGGCATAATGGTGGCCACCGGCGTGGAGGATTTCTCACTAGATCTTCCGTGTCTGGTTGCTGTTTGCAGGATGGCTTCTCTTGCTCGGGTCGAATCTGCAGGAGATCTTTCTTTCACACACACACTTGCTTTGTTTTCAGCGCTTAACCATGTACTCGTAGCGATGCATGGGCTGCTCGCTGGACCACCTGGTTCCATCGACGGTTTGCCATCACACATACTTTGCGGACAGCACGCAGATAGCGATTTGAATGGGATAGGAATTTTATCCCCACTTGCTGCGTGCTTGCTGTGCATGCTCTGTTCTGTTGGTGAATTCTGTGAGTGGCAGAGGAGAGGGAGTGGTCTTTCGGAGATACTTTGACGATGAGGATGTCGAAGATGGTAAGGGACATAGACACGATAGAGACTGGATAGGACATGACACTTCTGCACGGCAAGAGCTACGAGACGCGGACGCACGACGACTACTGCTTTCTTTCATCTCTATGAAGCTATGGAAGGGACCATAAAGTGTCGAAGGATGGAGTCCCAGCACCGAACTCTTGACGAAGGAGCGAAGAGATGCTCTTTCCAGGGCGAGGACGGCTGAGGTGAGATCTGGTTTTTTCGGTGGAGATGAAATTGTTGAGTCCCAATATGGCTTGAAGAAGAGACGCCGAGAAGCAGAAGCGAGGAAGGGATGAGGGGCGTCACCTACAAGATGGGACAACAGCGTCTTCCAGGGCGTACCGGCTTGTTTGGGGGTGCGGCAGCTTCATCGAACACTCAGTAGCTTGTCCGAGAATCCAACAGCTTATCCGAGGGTACCAGAGCGTGTGTATGAGCTCGATAGCTGCCCCCCTTCCGAACAAATCATTGCTCTGTGCGTGAGTGGCACTGGTATCGACCAAGTGACGCCTCGAAGCTGTCGCAAGACTCAAGGTACCTGTGTTCTGAGTAGATCACAATTACGAATATTCTGTCGACAAGGACACTCTTCCCACGCAAGACCGAGAAGTCAAAGAATACACCCTGTGGGGGAGCTGGGAGGGCACGATATTGCACATCGGTATATCCAGAGAAGAGGTTGGGCGCTTGGAGAGACGGGGTGTGTGCGAGAAGAAGTCAAGGTTGAAGTCTGCTTCGGAGGAACACGTCGGAACACGTCGGAACCGGCGTCAAAAAGTGCCCGACCGCCGCGATGTCGACGTCGATCGCTGTTTACAAGAAGCAACACGGACTATGTATAGCCATCTGCAGCGAGCTTGTGCATGGTTTGGTTAGATGAGTAGAGATGAGTAGCATCAGTTACATGTCAGAGGCGCCCCGGATCCGGGTCAAGCAACGGCAACAAGATCTATCTTGCAGATCAAGGCCAGCGCGAGATCTGTGCTGCGTCGAGAGGCTTCCCGAGACACCTCTGCGGCGTCGCAAACTCTCCTGTTTCGCCCAACCCCCTCCACCAGCCCTCCGCCAGCACCCAGCCAACACCACATCGTGATGGCCGACACTGGTAAAATGGTAGCGACCTGCATGATGCTGCGTCCATCGTGTGCATTGTCCTTGTCTGCCTGCTGCGTCCATTGTGCTTGTCCACCTCGTCGTTTCCGCTCTCGTCGCAAGTGGACTGCCCGATATGAGCGACCTGGAACTGCTGGCTGAGCCCTACTCGCTGAAACAGACGAATGGTAGGTACATCGTGCTTTCCACATAGCGCAGTCGTACGTGGACTTACCGACCGAGTGAAATGGCAGTCAGCAAACCTCAACTTCTCCACGCAAACTCGCAGCAATCCATCACTGCATCCGAAGACTACGACTCCTTCTACTCTGCCTCCGACTCCGTATCCGGCGAGGAACAAGATCACGAAGACGAAGTAAAAGTAGAAAGCGATGCACCTACCCCAGCTGTAGCAGTCCGCTATGCAACACCACCCTCACGCGTCCGAACACCGCCCTCGCAGATCAGAACACCGCCTTCACGTATACGGACGCCGCAGCGCAGCTACGAGCGGTTGAGTCCTTCCACTCCCGAGAGCCCGACTCCCATGAGAGGCACTGGTGCGAAAAGACATTGTAGGCTGTTTCATCCAGACGCTCAAACTGCTGCGCTCGCTGCTGTCGCCGAACCCTACGTGTCTGTCGCCGTCGGCGTTCCGGCACCTGTGCGGTATAGCGATGCTGCGCTGTTGCGGTATAGCGACGCAAGCACGATAAAGAGGAAGCCCATCCCGCCGTTCTCCAGGTACAGCAGTGGAGTGATGCCGGTGCAGTCGAGGTATAGTGTCGCTGCTCTACAAGACAGTGATGAGGCTGTGCCGGTAGAGCACAGGTACAGTGTTGCTGCCCTTGAAGATAGGGAGGTGGTGGTACCGGTACACGCCGTTTACGAAGTCGCTGGACCGCCGGTACCCCCGAAGTCGCATGTCGAGCGGGTAGAAAGAACGATGGGTAGTGTGGACTCGAACCATTCAATCACGCCATACATACGGTTTGCGCTTGACCAGCTCACTAGAGACGAGGAGGTCAGGGGGACAAGGATATATACGGGTCTGAACAAAGACGACTTCAACGACCAGAGAGCTGGGCTTCACGAGAGCTTGGAGTCTCTGAACAAGATCGAAACGCAGGAAATGCCACCCAGGCATCCCTTGCGTAACACGAAACCTCCTGAACCCCTCGGTAAGCTCTTCAATCGTACTGAAAGAGAGTCTGCAACTCTAACAGCATTCACAGCGGTACAACCAGAGGTCTTGATATCCTTCACGCCTTCTTCAGACGACCTACAACACCCGCCGCTCAACTTTCTTCCCTCCATTCTTCGTCCACTGTGGCTAGGCATCTTCGTTCTCCTGGTCCTCCTCATGCTCGCTGCACTCATGTTCTGCGCCATCTACTCTCTTCAGCACAACGGTCTCTGGAACTACATCTCCTTCGGAGACGGCCGCTACTTTGTCCTCCAGTATCTGCCCATCTTACTCGGCGTCATCCTTCTTCTCTGGCTCCTGCAGGTCGAGATTGCCGTCTACCGGATCGCACCGTTCATGGCTCTGGCATCAGATTCGCCCAGAGGCCGGTCCAATGGCATGCTCTTGAATCTGTATCCGTCGAACTTTGTCCTTCCCAACTTCCAGCATTTCCAAGCCGGTCAACCAGTTTTTGGAGCTTGCTTGTTCGTCTTCTGGCTTCAGATCTTCACGATCCCGCTTCTGGCAAGCGCATTCAACGTACTTCACGTTGGCAGCCCGGGCAATGGCAACTGGAGGTGGATATCAATGCAGGGCGTCATCTGGACGGTTGTTGGGCTCTACGTCCTCCTCGCCATCGCGCTTCTCACACTCCTGCTCAGTCTCCGCGGAAAGACGACGGGCGTAAGATGGGATCCTCGATCTCTCGCGGACGTTGTCGTCCTCCTCGAAAGCTCAAACGTCCTGGATGCCTACACGAACTCGGAAGTTCAGTGCTCTTCCAGTGACCTTCGCGAGAAGACAATCAGACGCGCCGACCGTCTGGGATACTGGCAAACTTCGAAGAAGCCCAGCGACATCATTCACACTCTTGGCGAGGAGGGTGCTCCGGTGCGTAGAGACACACCATCGCCAAGGCACAGTCGTGAGAAGTCTGGAGGGTCTGGCTACAGCGCCGCAAACACCGATCTCGAGAGTAGCTTCGGTTATGGCGAGCAACGTGACTCCTCAATGCCTGTTCTACCACGCGACGTGAACGAATTCTACGACATCCGCCACCGATTTATCCCGTGGTTCCTCAAAGACGCCTTCGCAATCTTGTGGATTGTCATTGCCACTGTTCTCCTCCTCGCTGTTCTGATTGTCTCGTTCATCAACAGCGCCGTTGGCCGTGGCTTTTCTCCTGCCGTTTCGCCCATCACGAACTCAACCGGCTTCTCACCAACAAACTTCCTCTACTCCTTCTTGCCTGCAATCATAGCTACGCTGCTTCTCCTCTTCTGGCTTACCATCGATGGTACATTCCGTCGTCTGCAACCTTACGCTTCGCTGTCCTCGCCCCTGGGCGCAGTAGCAGAGCACTCGTTGCTCCTCGACTACTCCTCTCGCCTCCCCGTCTCAGTCACCGTGGCAGCAGCAGGCAATGGACATTTCAAAGTTGCCTACCTGTCGTTCATCACCCTCATCGCCGCCGCCATACCCATCCTAGCTGGAGGCTGCTTCTGGGCGCAGTTCTACGTCTCCTCGCAAACCGTCCGCATCGCCGCCCACCTGCCCGCCTACTACGCTCTGTGCGCTTTTCTGACCATCGTTGCCCTCAGCTTCGCCGCAGCGCTCCCCGGCCGCAAACGGCGCCTTCCCCACGACACCAACACTCTCGCCGCCACCGTCTCCTTCCTTTACCAGTCCCGCCTGCTCGTCGACCCAGCCTTCGATGCACCGACCACCAAGACGGCGCTTGTCACGCGCCTGCTGACCGTCCCAATGGCGGAGGCGTCACGACCCTCAGTCTCGTACCCGCAAGCGCAGCAGCATCCGGATGACCCGGCCCACAATCCCAGCCAGAGCTCGTGGAGTCTGACGGACTCGCGCACGAGCAGGGACAACAGGGAAGCGGCGCACCGGAACGAGGCGCTGCCCCGGTACGCGTTCGGCATCTATCTGGGCCGGGATGGCAGAGAGCACCTGGGCATTGACCGCAGATCACGGAGGGATTTGCCGTCTATGGTCGTGCTGGGAGATGGCGACGAGAGGGTGCATTCCGGACGCTTCTCGTGGCGGAGGAGTGGGAGGAGCTGGATTGGGAAGTGATGACGTTGTTGTATCAATCGATGGGCTACTTGTGTCCGGCTCTGCATACCAGCGTATACCCCATTGTAATCTCCTTACCTATCTTTGGTGCGAAGTGCTTGCATGATTCACGAGGCACGAACGGAGCTGGATGGGACTGTATGTATGTAACTATACAACATAGATAAATACTAGGCACTGATCTTGTCCATGCCTTGTCAACCACGACTATCACACTTGCACTGCAAAATGTGACGAGTGCGAGTGTTACAGACAGAACTGGCTTGTTCGACTTCGCGCTCCAAGACAGGCCTGGGGAGCACTAGTACTGCGGTTCGCCAAACAGCCTTCTTATCACCAGCTACGCAGAGCGGTATAGGAAGTACATGAGGAACGTGACTTCCCCTCCGACGTCCCACTGTCCGTCGACCTGCCTGTCATGGTAAGCTTTGTATCCCAGTGTTACTCCGCTTTCGCACCGTAGAAGGGCATCACACAACACGAACGTATTTCTTAGACCTCTTCTCTCTGTCAGTCTGCATGTAAGCCCGACTCTAAGAAGGTTCCAAGTGTACACAGAGGGTCGAGTTGCATCAGATCTCTTTCCGTATTGGACGGTATCAAACCCTCCACAACAGCCCATATTCCCATCTCAAACTCAACTACGCCATCATGTCTTCCATCAGCAAAATCGTGCAATCCTACCGCCCCGATCTCGGCCCCTACATCTCCCTCTACAAGCACATGCACGCTCACCCGGAGCTCTCGCACCAAGAAAAAGAGACCGCGGCCACCGCGCACAGCCGGCTCTCCAAGCTGCATGACTTCACGCTCTACCCCAACATCGGCGGGCATGGTCTCGCAGCCGTGCTGAAGAACGGCGCCGGCCCGACCGTGCTGCTGCGCGCCGACATGGACGGCCTGCCCGTCGAAGAGCAGACCGGCCTGCCGTACGCGAGCACGGCGCGCATGGTCGACGAAGCGGACGGGGTGGAGAAGCCGGTCATGCACGCGTGCGGACACGACATGCACGTCACGAGCCTGCTGGCGGCGGCGGAGCTGCTGTACGGCGCCAAGGCGGAGTGGAGCGGGACGCTGGTGCTGGTGTTCCAGCCGGCGGAGGAGAAGGGGGCTGGGGCGCAGCGGATGGTCGACGACGGGCTTTACGAGAGGGTGCCGGTGCCGGATGTGGTGCTGGGCGGGCATGTCATGCCGTATCGGTCGGGTGGGTGAAGCCGTCCGAGCTGTGGGCTGAGG
>NAJN01000330.1:0-25891 GCA_005059845.1 Cryomyces minteri
GTGAGAATCCCAGCCCAGCAATGAACATGATGAGGTTGCCCAAACTCGCCGTAGCCAGGCAGACGAAGATACCCGGCTTGCGTCCGTATTTATCCGCGAACCAGCTAAAGAACACGGCGCCCACCGCACATCCCAGGTAGTAAACGCTGACTATGACACCGACGAGAGGGTCTTTTTCCGAGATGCCCATGGTGGAGAGGTAGTCCTGGTTGGTATTGATGAGGGACATCATGCCTTGGTCATAGCCATAGAGGGCGATTGCGGTGGAGGAGAAGAGCACGACTTGCTGTCTCTTGTCGCTCCAGAAGGACTTCAGGCGGGAGGTCATGAAAGACATGGCGGCGGTAGTATAGAGAGGGTCAATCCTCCGAGGGAGAAAGTGAAAGTGAGGTACGACGACGACGACGAGGAGGAGGAGGAGGAGGAGAGGGGGGTGGAGGAGAGACGAAAGGACTACAAGCTAGGAAATACACAAAACGCTACAGCGCCATCAGAGTAACTGTATAGAGCATGAAGCCATATCTTCGTCGACGGTTGTGGTTCACGTGGGGTGGAAATTGCTTGTGCAGTGACGCAGACCCTGCAGCAGCGGTGCAGACCGGCGCAAAGCTCTGCCCGAGCTCTGACACCACCGACACGATCCTCGATTGTGGCGTGGAATCGGCGAATCGAGGGTGTGCCAAACGACGTGACACCGCGAAGCATATCCACGGGATGGCGAGAGTCTCTGGACAAATGCTCAAGACGGGAACAATGCCCGGGTGTGTTGTGTCGAGGACAAGCCGCTTCAGTCCGGCAGGTCTGTCGCAAGCACTGGCCGCATGCACTGCAGACTGCGACTGTTGTCCAGGACGCATTGTCGACCTCGCCGATACTTCTCCATCTCCAGACACCTGGCTGCGCGGTGAAGGGCCAGTTCGACGCGACGAGGCTCTGCTTTCCACGGTCGAAGGTGCCGGTGATTCAAGGATCTCGTTGGTAACGCGTCGAGTATATGGGATAGTTGTGGTTCTGATGTCCGGTTTCGTCATGCTTACCATCTGACAGCGATTGCCTGTCATTCTAAGGATTCAAGGTGTTTCGCAACATTGGTTGAGGAGCCTTCGTTCCTGCGTAAGCTGCTCTGAAAGACACGGTCTAATATCCCGCCTTGGTCCCGTCCGTGACATCTTCCACACCCCGTTTCTTGAGTCGACCAAATGTTTTGACCGAGTCGGTTCTGTATCGGGGTTTCGCCGAGGAGCGCATCGAAATGCGACGGTCTGATGCGGGCGGCGGTACTAAAGTGATTGTATATCAAGGTATGTTTGTACTTCGACGGATTCTATGCCGCCTGGCTGCAACGGCACGGTAGTCTTGATTATGGTCAATGTTCCAGAGCGGAAATGTTGCCTAGTCCTTCTGTATCACTCCGTGCAGTAAGTCACACGGCACTGAGTCACTCAGGCGCTTTGACGAGGCGGCATGCAGAGGCGTCGTGGATAGTCGTGATACGTATAATCAGATACAACGAAGGCCCCTCACCCGCGTCTCCCCAAAATCCGCCTCGCATTCCCCAAAAATATCTCCCTCCTCGCCTCCTCGTCTGGGAAAATCTCCTTCAGCCCCTCCTCCATCTTCTCCGCCAGCATCAGTACAGTCGGTGTCGGCGTATAGCACCAATCAGAGCCATACAGCAGCTGCTTGGCCCCCACGTACCTCACCACAACGTGGATCTGGTCGGGAAACACGAAGCCCGCCAGGTCGACGAAGAATTGGCGCCGCAGCGTCTCCTTGACCATCTCGCTCGATAACCGCATGCCCAGCCCCGTGACGGCGGTCGCGAAGGACGAGAAGCGCTCGATTAACGGCGGTAGCGCGCCCGCGCCGTGCGAGAGGATGAAGGTTACGTTCGGGCAGCGCGATACGGTGCCGGATAGGAAGAGATTGATAGCGGCGCGCGCGGTATCGAAGAAGAACTCGAACATCGGGTTCGGATACTGCGACAGCGGCAGGGCGGGCGTCACGTCTCTGCTGCCGGAGTGTGCGATGCACGGCGTGGTCGGGTGGATGAACACGGTGGCCTTGCGGCGCTCCAGCTCAGCGAAGACGGGGTCGAAAGCCGCGTCGCCGAGATACCTGCCGTGGTGGTTCGTCAGCAGCGCGATGCCGTCGGCGTGCAGCTCGTCCATGGCGTAAGTGAGCTCGTCGAGGCTGGCCGGCACGTCGGGCAGGGGCAGCGAGGCCCAGAAGCCAAATTGCTTGGGGCGGCGGTGGGAGAGCTCAGCAGCAAAGGTGTTGCACTCGCGGGTCAGCTTACGCGCGAGGGCGTCGTCGCCAGGCACGAGGTGCGTTCCGGGGGAAGTGATGCTGATGATGGATTTGGTTATTGAGAGGTTCTGCATGAGCTCTAGGTGAGCTTCTTCGCTCCATTGCTATAAGATAGACGATCAGCCAAGCCGTGATGCTGCGTGTATCTGTGCGTGCTTACTGGTACCGCAGGCATGCCATCAGGCTTCCCGTGGCATGTCTGCTCGCTCGCAGACCGGTACGAGGGCGGCACGAAATGCGAGTGTGTATCGATTCTCTCTTGAAACGGCATTTTCGGTGGTCACAGTGGTTGATTCAATCTGCCGGTGTGGCAACACTTGTACTCCTTGTGTCAGGCTTAGACTCGAAGTGTGGATGACCGGAAGTTTTCAATTCTCTATCTCAGCTGAGGTATTGTACAACTCGTTTAGCAATGTGAGACCCGGCATCTCGCCCGATGTTTTGAAGTTGTCCTGTAACATTATTGATGCCGGACTATATATACGGGACGGCATAGGCCCGATACACCCGTCGCTCCGAGCGCTTTGCGTCATAAGGTACTTCTTCCGTTTCGTGGGGTCGTTACAGATGTTCCGTGGAAAGTGTGGATCATGGACGAGAATATGTCACATAAATAAAGGGGTTTGTGTGGCAATGACTGCTTGAAGTCTTGTAGTGGTTTACAAGGCAACTGCTTAAGCACGACCGGGGACACGCGCTCATTCTAATCCTCTCACAGCCCCCGCAGAACAGTGGAATGCCAGCCGTCTGCTCCACAAAGAACGAGACCAATGTGGGCTAGCTTCCTGAGCCAGCAATAGAACAGTCAGCTAGCTTGAAGTGATGTGACTTCGTAGTGTGCTGCAATGCACTAAAGTATAGGACAGGCCAACACATTGGGCAAACAGTCCTCTCGGACCATAGCTCACATCTGCACGCAGTGTACTCTACCCGTTCACGTTCAGGCCACTCCTCACTGGATACCTCTTGAAGAACTAGTACCCTTGGGTACCCTGATTGCTCCAAAGACGTATGTATTCTAGTTCGAGCGCTGATGTCAACTTTCATGTACACATCTTGACGGCCGCCAGCCTGGAACCTGTCTCTGCAAGCAGGCTGTGGCTCAGAATTTATGGCTAGCTGGTCGCAAGTTCGTATGTCAATAAGTTGTGACATCCTCGGCTGATTCTTCTATACTTAGTATTCTGACCACTTCATCTCCATCCCATCTTCACTCGTATCGGACCTTATTTATGAGAGTTCCTATTTTCTCGATATGAACACGTATATCACCGCCATCTTCTAGGACTACAGCAGGTTTATGGAAGAAGCCTATTCCAGCTGGTGTACCAGTGAGGAAGATGGTACCTGCTTCGAGGGTGGTGCCCTGCGAGAGATACGAAATTTGCTTGCGGATATTGAAGATCATGTCACTACCAACGGTCAATTAGACGTCGACATGAAGCTATGCGTACATGCTGTTCTTACCTAGTGTGGCCGTCTTGCACTGTTTTGCTGTTATACAAAGCTTTGATTGAAAGTGTTTGAGGATCTGGGATCACAGAAGTCGACACAAGGACAGGACCTATGCTTATCAGTATTCACTACATGAGCTGTACCCCTCGCATGCACTCACCAATAGGACAACTACTATCAAGACCCTTGGAGAAACTCCATTGTGAGGTTGCAAATTGCAAGTTTCTCGCGGAGACGTCGTTGGACGCGGTGTAGCCCAGAACATAATGCAGAGCATCTTCTTCTGATATATCTCGTCCCGTCTTGCCGATTACGACACAGAGCTCGGCCTCATAATCGCTTGTACCATCTTGGGCACACTTTGGGATATTGACTGCAGCAGGGTAGGGTCCGATCAGTGCAGACCGTGGCTTTGTGAAGAGGATTGGAGCTTTCGGAAGAGCAAGGCTCGCTTCCTCGGCATGGTCTTTGTAATTGAGACCCAGACACCTTATGTAGTTACAAGTTTCTCGTTCTACTGGTGAGAGCAGCTGCGAGCGGAGGCTAACTCAGTACAATAAGCAACCGAGCGAGGGTCTGGGACACTCACATATCTGACAGTCAGAACGTTTTTGGTGACTTCGCTGTCGAAAATGTTGCCAACAATCTGATAGGCTTTTACGGGCTTGTCGTCGAACGTGTCCAGACCAACATCACGACTAGTGTCAACCAGCTGTCCAAGGTGAGTTTGGTCATCCTCCTGGGCAACGAAGCGGATCAAATGCGTCCACGCTGGCATCTTGCTCAAGTAAGATCGGGCTGGGGTGTCGATTTGCGCGATCAGCACACTAAGATGACCGGAGGTTCCAAGAAGAGGAGAATTCCAAAGCACTCACAAATCCTCCAGTCTCTGTCCCAGTTCTGACCGACGATCTGCTTTGTATGCTCGTTGTTTTGTTCGTCACAGGGCTCTCTTCTGTGTTATGAGGGTCTCTCCCGTTTCCGCTTGCCCCACCCCACGTTCCCCACTCACGTCGCGCCTAACTCTATTAGCACGACGTCCGCGTCCCACATTCAGCCCGATGTGGGACGGTGGGACTAACATGCTGGCTGAGGTGAGCTGAAGTGCATCAATTGTACAAAGCTGATGTAGTACACTATCAACACCGACATTCTAGTTTGCGATGGATCGTGGGACGGTATAGAGTGCGGAACTGCGTGTTCAAGCGTTGTCGTCGTCGCCATTGTGTTTTTTCAATTGCCAACGGCGTTCTATTGTGGACTTTGGTTCTCCACTGTCATATCTCGTACTCATGTCTTCTACTAGTGTCTAAATCGACGACTTTGATGTGATTATCTGCGGCTGTGGACCAACTGGAGCGTTGCTTTCGGCCAACTTGAGTCGTCTGAAAGTCAACCATGTCATCTTGGAGTGAGAGCCGGGAATTACTTCGGATCCTAGGGGGGTCGCTCTGGACGAGGATGGCATTCGCATAATGCAGGGTGTGGGAATCTACGAGGAGCTGTTCCTGAACGTGGGCCAATGTAAGTATGGCGGAAATGCCTCAGTGTTGGGTTTCGCCAGATACTGGAAAGAGCAGGAGGCAGAAATAACAGAGGCATCAAGCTGACAGAAGGATCCGAAGCAATGGGCATCTTTCGATGTATTGAGGGCGGCCAAGGACTAAACGCTGCGCCCTTCCTGCAATTTGACTACAGCACAGTAAGGACGATTTTGATATAGTAGTCTTCAGCAATATCAATCTGTGTTGCATATACAGATCCAAGGCAGTACGGGTCATGTGGGGTTCATGTGTCACAAGCAAACCTCGACGGAGAGGCATTTGAGGGCTAGAGTCGACCATAGATATGGAGAGCTGAGGTCAGGCTCCACTGTCGTGGAAGCACAGCCTCGAGTTTGGTGGTAGGGGGGAGGGCATGACGAGATACGACTACGAGCCTGGCATGCCATTCCTGCCGCAATACTCTGGCGGGAAGTCTTTTCCTCAAGTCTTCAGCGCCCCCATCGGCGGTCCCGCTCCTACCATTCCGACATTCGCAGACGATGCGGTCTTTGCTCCGCACACGAGAGGTATCTTTTAACTCGTCACGCTGATTGAGTCTATCGATCAATGTCACCCCGCAATAGTAGACAGAGGTACGTCAAGATGCGGGTATTATGGCTCGTTAGGTCTCATGCTTCCCATTAGACTGCGCTGAGTCTCATAATACCATGTCTTCCACTACCTTCACTGAACCTGTTGGTAGACCCGCAGAAGCACATACTCGCAACCTAAGACTGAGTGACTCTGGATATGTTTGATACTAGGAAGTGAGCTGAAGATGCATCAGTTCCCCACGAGTATGTGAATCACGAACCTCAAAACTGGTTGCGCATTGTATACAGCTTCTATGGGATCGTGGCAGCCCTCTTGAAGATTAGGGTAATCCCAGTCCTCTTACAGATGAGGATGCATTGGTAAAGTGGACATTTAAGTCTTCCAGGGTTCGCTCTTGAATGCGCTCGCTTGCCACATGCAGAGCAGCGGGACGTATCTCACAAAAGCGCAACGATTAGAGCTTGAGACAATGAGCACACTGCTACAATCTTGTACGTATTAAGGCGAGAAGGCTTCCATTTCAATCCAAGAACTCCTTCGGTACCTCCGGCCCCCAAACCGCCAATCCTTCATGTCCTGCAGGTCCGTACCCCAAAGGCGTCTCCTCGTTGACAAGATCTCCATCGGCGTAATGCTCAACCATAAAATCATCAGGGTTCCACCAATAATCAAAGATCTGGCTCCCCAGAATGTGTCGTCCAACACCCCAGACAGACTTGTACTGTTTCTGAGCCAGCCACTGGTGTCCAAGAGCCTGGGTATCGAAGTCGTGCACCTCAAAGCTGCAGTGGTGCACATGGGGCTTGCCCCCTGGAGTCAGTGTGGTCAAGAAGATGGTGTGGTGATCTACGAGGTCTTGACCTCTATCTATGTGAGCAAACATCGCAACAGTCTTGCGGGCTGGATCGCCCTTGGAACTAGAAGGAAGCGGTACGTAGAGAAGATCGGAAGGCACAAAATTGAAGTTTCTAGTGTAGAACGACATCTGTCTGTCGAAATCTTGAACACAAAGTCCAAAGTGTCCGAGCTACGAATATGTTAACTGGCTTGTTCACCACTGACGCTGCGACTGGTTCGGACCTTGTGTACTGCAGCCGGTCCTGGCTCGAATCGCTGAAACTTCCTCACTCGCGGTTTGGTCGACTCATCATTGAAGACGAGTTTCTCTGGCATTTGGCGGGGTTCAGCGGGTGCTTGCCCCCATACGAAGTTGACGGGGAATCCTTCTGGGTCCAGGATGGACGCTATATATCCGCCTCCTGGAGCATCTTCCATCTCCTCAATCCCGTTGCTGATGCATTTTGCTTCTGGAATTTTGATCGCCCTTCGAGACAGGTAGAAAAGAAGTCAGCGAGGTTTGTGTAGAGACTAGCCGACCATGAAGCCCTAGCTAACGGTCAATTGGGACGTCTCGCTGCTGTCACTCACTTCTCGAGTTCCTGATAGCTCTCGACTTCGAAAGTGCCACCAAGGAACTTCCTCAGACCCTGTTGCGCGTAGTACACATACTGATCAGGGCCGTAACCACGGTACCATCTTTGTGTCTCTGTTCTCTTCACAACATGCATGCCGAAGTCTGGTTGTGTCAATGCGTCAGTGAGCACTAGTTGCTGTATGTGGAGGACGCCTACCTCTCAGGAAGGTGGTGATCACTTGTAGATCTGGATGCTGATATCGCATATGGGAGAGCTTTACTATTCTGATCTGCTTCGAGGGATCTATCTTGTTGGCACTGCGCCATGATGTCTGACTCTCGCTCTCAGGGCCTATTGCCACATAGTCTGGCACAGAAGCGCCTCGATTCGGGGACGGCTCGCGGCTTTGGGCGTTTCTCTGCACGAAGGTCAACTACGAGCTCGGAGCAGTGGAGCGGCTGTACGAACGCTCGAGTTCTCTGCTTGAATCTTCTCCTGGGTCGTATCCGGCTTGAGTTCACTCAGTCCATTCATTTTTGAGTATTCTGAGGATCGAAGTCTGTTACAGAGGATCCAATGAAATAACAACAGAAATGGGGTTTCTGTCCCGACAACGTCTATAAGTTACATGAAGTCGTCTCGACGTTGCCGACAGATGTACTGCTATGTGCTACCTACCGTCCAACGGGCCATTTCCGCCTGCACAGTCAGCGGCCAGTCGAGGGAGTTGAAGGCGCGTGCGGGGAGGAGGGCTGTTGCACGCGTTCTTCCGATCCGAGCAAATGTACGACAATGTGGGGCAATGTGGGACGACAGGCAGGCGCCGAACTTCTACGACAACAGACGCCGGGGTACTAAGAGGAATCACTTCTCAGGCAGCTTGCAAGGATTGCCAGCTGCTTCCTGCTCGGCTACCGCGCTCGAACATGACGGGCCATTTCGGTATCGCACTGTAGAGGGAACTTGCTACCGTATTGCTTTGTTCCGCAGTCGGAAATCGAGGTTGAGCCGCCAATTTTGCGCCAGAGCTCATCAAGACGTTCCAACAGACGGAAATGCGAAAGAAGAGCAGAGTCTGAGCTCTCGCGGTTCGAAAATGAGCTCAAAGGCTAGACATACGATGGTCCTTGCGTGTCGCATCAGAACGTCGAGTTCCTTGTCATTTCCAATTACGGTTGACTCCTTTGACTCGAGTGCTCCCCACGTTCAGCCACGCACAGCTCACCACTTTGCAAGCAACCACGGCGGCGCCTATTACCGACTTGTGTTCCTCAATGACTGGCCTCGATCCTGAGCGAAAAGAGGTGAAAAGCTCAAATTTTATGTGTGGGTTGGCTCGTGATTCTGGATTCCATCTTTGCAGAAACCCATAACTGCGTTCCTGCCTTTGTCATTCTCCAAGCCTATGGGATGCCCATCCCCATATCTGCAATAGCGATATTTGCGATCGCAAACCACTTCTTTCTGCTGTTCTGACCTCTGCTGAGTGGAGCGGGTCGCTTGAGAAGAACGTAATACGTTCTATAAAGTCAACTAACCCATCATTGCGCGGCTCTCCCCTTCTGTTCTGGCGCCTCTTCCAGATGTTCGGGTTCCATATCGTGCTTCTCTGGTTTCAGATCAGCTCCCTTGATGTACCCCTGGTCATTCATTTCCGTCGATTTCCAGTACTGTTCGTCTTCCTCCTTGCTCGCCCCTTGATAGTGCACCGCAACCTTGTCCCCAAATGCCTCATTGATATCCTCCAGGCTTTTCCCTTTCGTCTCGGGTAAGAAGAAAAATACCATCAGCCACACCGCTGCCGGACACGCAATCAGCACAATGAAAAACCTCCATCCGAGGTTATCCAAGGCGATCGGACCCGCAATCAATGTAATGAGCACGCCAAAATAGTAGCCCAGAGTGCCAAAAGCGACTCCCTCTGCTCGTGTAGCTGTGGGGAAGATCTCAGCAATGTAAGTGTACTGCGTTGCGTCGCAGAATCCGCTCCAAAATACAATGAACATAAAAATGAAGAAGACTGCTGCCCGTTGACCGGCAAGATTGCTGCTGCCCAGGTATCGCGCTTGAAGCGCACACTCGAGGGTATTGGTGATGCAAATTCCGCCCAGACCAATGAGCAGGAAGAGTCGCCGCCCAACTCGATCGAGGTAGAGTGCTGCGAAGAGGTTGCCGAAGATGGCAAGCGTGACCCAGACGGCCGCGAGAAGGAGAGGGACGTAGGTCTTGAGGCCGAGAGAGGTGTACAGGAGTACGCCGTAGTTCGCTATCACGAGCACACCCTGTGGGAGCGGTCAGTGACTGGTTTCAAGGATTCTGCTCGTTTATGAGAAGGATAGGAATAAATCAATGGACCCACAGTGAACTCGTTTCCGAACATCAACAGGAAGGCGAGAGCGGCGCGCTTTCGGTTATGCGCTGTGGAGAAGAGAGGAAACCTCCCTAGTCCCTGCTTTGACTCTTTATCGTACTCCAGCTGTGATTTCATCTGATAGAACTCTCTCTTGATATGCAGCTCTTCTGGGTCATCCTTGGTACGATGTAGCCTCCGAAGGGTTTGGAAGGCTTCGTCCTCCCTACCTTTGCCAAGCAGCCAGCGAGGAGAAGACGGCAGCCAGAAAGAGCCCACGAGGAGCACTAAGTTAGGCACCATGTTGAAAGCGAGTGGGAAGCGCCATGGGAACGTGGAGTCACCGGAAGGGTACGCGAAGTAACAGCCGAAACCGATCCAAGACGCGCCTCCGTACCCAACGGACACCATGACGCCGTGCATACACACCATAAAGCCACGCTGCTCGGGGGTAGAGATCTCGGCTTGGTACCTGCGGACGAGCTGATCAGCCCAGAATTTGTAGACGAAAATAAGGAGAAGAAACGTACAGAGGCACAATAGTCATCAAGTTGCCAATTCCAAATCCCGCGATGAACCTCCCTATTAGAAACATAGCCATGTTCACACTCCCTGATACCAAAACAATCCCTACGATCATGACCGACGTTCCAATTTGGACCGCCACTCTGCGGCCCCATTTATCAGCAAACCAAGCTGTGAAGGCGGTTCCAAAGATAGAGCCGGCTGTCATGACTCCATTCATAGCGCTGATGAGTTTTGACGTTTCAGAGTACCCCGGCTGACCTTGCTTGGCCAGATTGAAGGCAGTGTAGAATGAGGGTTGCCCGATGGTTGAGCCGATGATGGATTGTCCATAGCTGCAGGCGCAAGAGCCAAGAGCGACGAAGATCACACAAGCAAGATTGTAGTAGTTGGGAATGAATCTGGCCATCTTGTGAGAGGGGCTTACTGTGGAGTTGACAGACTCAGGCTTGCGAGGGAACTAGAAGTAGTGGCAAGAGACAGGAATTGTATAGTGTAGAGCAGCACTGTGAGGGTTCGAGCTCTGGTCAAAGTAGAAATAGGGAATATCAGGAGGTTGACTTGTATCCAAGTGTGCACCTCGCGTCCTCGCCTCGATACTCTGCATGTTCGGTGCAGAGATGCCATCCTCCGCAGTGATCAACCCACTGCATCCAGCTTTCCATGACAAAGAACGGCGGTCATATAAGTCCGGAGGGGGAGTCGATCATTGCGTTCGTATTGCAACGGAAAGGACGGAAAAGACGGAGATATGCACATTCGAGCGCCCCCCGCATCTGATAGAGTTGTTGAGCACGTCGCTTTTACCCATTCGACGCTAATTGATCAGACAGTCTTGAAATACTCGTAAACATGCGAAACGTGATGATGGTGTTTGGCATTAACGACCACTGCTGGCATTGCTCCCCTTCCCACTGTACTTTAGGCAGTGTATTTGGAAATGTACTCTTATGTGCAATCAGGGCTAGGGCTGAGCACTAAAAGAGATACACGGCGTTAGCTTAGGTCCTAAATACAACGTCTGCCAAGGTCTAACGGCCTTTCTCCAGCTATCTGTTGCAACAAAACACATGACTCGACTGCTCCGTATTGAAGCGGATTCTGCTACTCACTTAACCGACGAGACGGAAACTAAAGGCCGTCTCCGAATGGACTGCATCTTACGGAATGATCGGCATCAAGCACAAACCCTGCTTAATGGGCGTAAGGATGCGTGCGACCCCTCTCGAGATGTCCTTCACGGTCCATGTACATGACTTTGTGATGATCGATCACAGCTCGTGGGCAGCAGCAATGACTTTCCGGGAAATGGACACCGGGTTGAACGGCTGGTGTCGGTGCAGCATCTTTCGCTTTGCATCCCAATAATGTCAATAAAATAGCTTCGGTCCAACATCTTCCAAGATCTGGAATTGAAGACTGCACGCGGCTACAGGTCCTCGAAGCCTCCAAAGCGAGTGTAATTCTTTCAACCTTGGCGACTTCAGGGCCCGAACAGCACCATCCTCCACCGACCGTGTTGATACTGTAGCCCGTTGGTCTGGTTCTTACCCGGAGAGTCAACACGCTTGCGATGGATCCGTCTAAATCTGGTGGCCCTATTGGCCAAAGGCTGCTACCACAGATTGTGGACGCCTATGCCAAGTACGAGCCCGACAGAATATGGGGCGCAATTGCGCGCTCGTCGGACGTTTCTGAAGGATTTCGCAACGTCACCTTCAAGGAATTGGCCCATTGCATAAACTATGTGGCATGGTCAATAGACCGCCAGATCGGTCGCAGTAGTACTTTCGAGGCTCTATCGTACATTGGGGCTTCAGACCTGCGTTATGCGATCGTTGCATGGGCTGCTGTCAAGTGTGGCTACCAGGTAAGCGACCAGTCATGATTCAAAGTCTACGACAAGACTGATCAAGGCTTTTTAGACTCTTCTACCCTCTGTTCGAAACTCCGAGTCGGGCAATCTATCCCTGTTACATGATCTCAATTGCACGAAGGTCTTCTGCTCAACCGAACAGATACCAAAACTCGAGCGTTTGAAGGTGCAGAAGACCAATTTGCAGATATATACCGTGCCATTGCTAGAGGAGATGTTGGCGTTCCCTGTGGACCATTACCCATACGACAAGACCTTTGCGGAGGCAGAAAATGATCCGATCATATGTTGTCACACATCAGGATCAACTGGAGCCCCAAAACCCATCCAGCTTACGAACCACTACTTTGCGGCATATGACAACCATCGCAAGATACCGCAGATCGAAGGACGTGGCAGGAATGTAGATTACGCGACCTTCGATACCCCTGATTGCGCTTACTATTACAACACCTTTCCGCCGTTCCATATCGCTGGTATAATTGCGCAAGGAATGATTCCAATACTGTACAACACGACTGTGTTGCTGGGTCCAGCCGACAAACCACCTAGTGGAGAGATATGTAGTGCGATCATGAAACAGGTCAAGATTCATTCAATTTACACTCCTCCAACGGTGCTAGAGCAATTGCTGCTCGAGCCGGGAGGTCTAGAGCAGGCGGGAACGTGCAACTTCATCATCTTCTCAGGAGGCCCGTTGGCGCCGTCCACTGGCGATCAGGTCGCCAAAGTCACCGACTTGGGTCAGTACATTGGCTCCACAGAAATTGGAATCATTCCTGGAATATTGCCAAGACCTGAAACGTGGAGGTACTTCGAGTTTCACCCTGTCTTTGGCTGTAAATTGGACCACATAGCCGAAGATCAATATGAGTTGGTAATACCACACGACCCATCACTCGATTGGATCAGACCAGCACCTTACCGCATCGCGCCGAAGGAGTGGCGGACCAAGGATCTGTTCAAGCAGCATCCTGACAAGCCATACGCTTTCGGCTTCCACGGCAGAGCAGACGATATTGTTGTATTGGGCAACGGCGAGAAGTTCAATCCGGTCACCATGGAGGCAATCATACAAGGAGCACCACCTCTCTCTGGGGCAATCATTGTCGGGCAAGGCAAATTTCAGGCTGCGCTCATGGTGGAGCCAAAGGTCGACACACCGCCAGGATCGGCCCAGGACAGACTGATCGCCGACATATGGCCGTGGATTCAGAAGGCGAACACCGATGGCCCGGCCCATGCTCAGATCTTCAGGTCAAAAGTCTTGGTCACCAGCCCCGACAAGCCGTTTGTGAGGGCTGGGAAGGGGACAAGCGTGCGTGGTCAGTCGACGAAGCTATACGAAAAGGAAATCGAGGCCCTGTACTCCGATAAGATTCAGGACCCAGATAAGATGCAGGGGCTACCCGAGCTGAACCAACCGCACGATCAAAAGACCCTCGAGGATTTCATACGCTCATATCTCAGCAAGTTCCTGTCGATGGAGATCGGACCAGATGATGATTTCTATGTGAATGGAATCGACTCCCTTCAGACCCAGGAATTTACGAACGGCCTGAAAGCCCGTCTACACCCACACGTCTCGGAGTTGTCCTTCATCACTTCCAAATCTGTCTATCACCATCCTACTGCGAAGAGTTTGGCTGAATTTTACTACAGTTGCCTCAATGGCAGCTCGTGTGCCCAGGATAGCGAAGATAAGGAGACTCGCCGCGTCGAACGCATGAAGGCTCTTGTACAAGAACACACCCAAGACCTTCCCACAAAGGCTGCAAACGACGTCGCCAATGGTGCTAATGGCTCAGCCAACGGTACCGTGCAGCCACCCGCGATTGTGTTATTGACTGGATCAACCGGCACACTTGGAACGAACATCCTACAAGCGCTACTCGAAGACCCGACCATATCGAAGGTCTACTGCCTAGACAGATCAGCAGAGTCCCAAAATCGTCACAACAAAGGGTTCGCCGCCAGGGGCCTATCGCATCTCCTTGACACGTGCAAAGTGGAGTTTTTGAAAGCGCAATTTGGCCACCCCAGATTTGGTCAGGACGACGCTACATTCAGCATGCTCTTAGCAGAAGTGGACGTCATCATCCATAACGCCTGGAAGGTTGACTTCAACCACCAACTTGAGTCGTTCGCAAAAGAGCACATCCGCAGCGTCCGCAACTTCGTCGACTGGTCACTCAGCAGCAAGCGGCATCCCCATATCATCTTCGTGTCTTCGCTCTCATCGGTCGGCCAGTGGTCGGCTTATCACCCTGGCCCGGTACTGGAAGCTCCGCTTGACGATTACAGAGTTGCGCAAGCTCTTGGCTACGGGGAATCCAAGCATGTTGCTGAACGTATCTTGCAAGAAGCCACGGCTCGCGCTGAAGTCCCCGTGAGCATCTTGCGCGTGGGCCAAATTGCCGGGCCGACAGACGTAAAAGGCACGGTGTGGAGTAAGGCAGAGTATCTCCCGTCGCTCATACAAACCTCGAAGGCGTTGGGCCGCGTTCCGAAGTCGCTTCCAGATGCTGTAGATTGGGTCCCGGTGGACAAGCTAGCACACATCATACTCGATCTTGTGCATGATGCGCTCGAAACGCACAAGTCGCAGATCTTCAATCTAGTGAATCCACAGCCGACCGAGTGGGAAACTCTAGTCCCTGCAATGCGAAAGCTTTGGGCTAACGAGACGACGCTGAGCTCGATACCGTTCAAAGAATGGGTCAGACTGTTGCAAAGCATCGACGTAAACAACAAGGAGGAGTTGGCCGCTATGCCGTCGGTGAAGGTCAAAGAGTTCTATGAAGAAATGCAACGCAATGCCGACATCAAGAGAAAGAGGCAGACGTACGAGACTGGGAATGGGATGGCAGCTAGCAAGACGATGAAGGAGTTGCAGCCGATTGACGAGAGGTTGATGGAGGTTTGGCTGGAGCAGTGGGGTTACTGATTGTACAAAGTGCCTTTGTAATGCGACATTCGTAGCCCGGTGCGTACATACAAGACCGAGTTGTTCTCGGCTGATGAGAGGGAAGCAAGTGACCATTAGACACAAGACGTGCCTAGCCAATGAACGTCTTTGAGAGGAAATCTTTGTCGCTGTTCTGTTGCCTTCATATGACAGCTCGGTCAGCCTGCTTGTCGTCGACTACATCGCAATAGTCGCGAACACTGAACACCTGCGAGTGACTTAAGCCAGTAGAGGAACAGAATCTTGGAAGTAACCAGTGTTTCCAGCAAAGCATGAACAGAACAGTAACAAGCTCATCACCATGGTAGACCGCATCCAATGTGCAACCCCATAGATACACACTTAGTTACTACGAGAGACAGAGCTGTACATGCGTGGGTCTATTTTAGGTGTTATTCTACTTGGGATTTAGCTGCTAGCCTAGCTCTAGCCGCATCGTAGGATTCTCACGAGGAGGCTGAGTGCATGTGTAGATGCACTTCGCCTCCGCTTTCCCGTCCTGATCTGCGGTAGTAACGAATCGCGAAACTAATACGTCCAACGCCAGCTTGACCATTATAGGGCCTGCTCTTGCGGAATTAATCATGTTGTAACGTTGCAGCGTCTTGCACGAGGCTTCGCCCTTACTCTTCTGGCCTGCTGCCTTGGTGTGGTGGCCTCATTTTGCTACCCGGCCGAGCGTACTACGGCTCAAGTAAGAGGTATGAACACGTCGAGGCTGCCACGTAGAATTCTTTCACTTTCTGTCCCTTCGTTGGCCGATTCTGAGCAGAATGTTTCGTTACGAGTCGACAAGCACACTCAAGAACCCGTCGTACGTTGAACTGATCTCAAGCACAAAGCAGTCTCCAGATGTAGAGCAACACAAGCCTTGTCAGCAGCATGATCTTCCAGGATGGCCACGCCGGCCGCAGTGCTTCCGGCGAAAAATCACAGAGTCCGTTCTTAACCTCATTGAAGACATTCTCTTCATTCTTTTGTCATTGTCCTTCCTCGTTTTTGGGCTTCTAGTGAGAAGATACGACGACACACCAACTGAAGTCGTTCCCAAGATAACCGTCAGCCTTATCGAGGCTTCGCGCTATGTACACGCTCTACGTGCTCCATGCGGGTGAGGTTTCTGATGACAACATAGGGCCCTACCATCCTCCCCCTTCTCTTCGCCGCTACCCTTGGAAGGGGGTTGAAAGCAATTCTATTCTGGCGACTCGAGCGCGGCGAACGTGTTGGAACTCTAGACGTGCTTGCCGGTAGCACAACCCTCGTCAACACCCTCGGGACACAGCTGAGTCTACGCACCGTGAGCCTCATCAGCGTTGTACTACTGCCATTGTGGGCACTGTCACCAATCGCTGGTCAAGCATCACTGCGCGTCATGGCCATTGGGCATAAAGTTTCGAATGAGAGCCTCAATCTCCACTATCTGGCCGTCAAATCCTCTTTTGGAAGTTTTGTCACTGCGGATGATGCCAGTCAAATGGCGGTCGTCAATGGCATTTTCGTGGCCTCACTCCTGAGTCCGTGGTCTGCCAAGCAATCCAGTGTAGATACATGGGGAAATATCAAAGTACCGATGATCGAGGCCCTTCAAGGTCAGACAGCGGCCGAAGGTGATGGATGGCTCGATGTACCAACGGAAAACGTTACTTATGCATCTTTGGTTGGCTTGCCAGTATCCACTCTACCTCAATCAGACAACTCAACCTTCAACCTGGAAACGTCATACTGGGTCTTCGATTGCCCGGTACTTCAATCCCACTGGATCAACATAAGTGCACCCGGATGGCAGAACGTGAGTGGACCAGCGTCATACTTGGCATCGAATACATCCGTCGGAACCAATGCGCGTGCCCTACGAAGCAATGGAACAGATCCTTCAATGTCATCTCGGTTCATTGTCCACAACACGTGGGACCCGGGCTATGGACGATCCGGTGCGATCTGTACGATAAACACATCTTATGTTGAACTCCAGGTCTTTTGCGTTGGGAAGGATTGCAAGACCATCAAGATACGACCATCGACCATGCCTCACAGACCTAATGCTTGGACTGCACTGGACGCTAACGACGGTATCATCTTCAGTTACTTTGGCAATTACTTCGTCAAAGCCATCGGTGGCCACACAGCAACTCCTACCGCAGTCCAAACGTACTTTGTGAATCCGCAATCTCCTTTCAGCACGCAAAACCAGTCGCTATCGAGTGTTGGTTCGGAGTCATACGCAACGAGTCTGGCGCAGCTGATGAACACTTTCTGGCAGGCTTGCATGGGGTTGTATGTCATACCCTCGGCATGTCCCCTCAATTGGCGGACTATACCACGCTCTGCAACGACACAGATATGGCCTGCTTGAATGACCGGGACCCGAATGGGAAGAATGCGTTCACCGCGCAGGCTCTGAATGCTACTGGTCAAGTCTTCCACAGCACCGAGGTGATCGTCTGTCAAAAGAGCTGGCTCTGTGTCCTCCTCGTTGCCACAATTGTCATGGTCGCAGCGAGCATTGCCCGCCTTCTCCTACGGTTCACTTGTCGCATGCCGGATCTTGCACTAAACGTTTCTGGAATGATGAGGGACAACCCCTGTAACGGCACTCCTCCTGGGGGCTCGACGCTTCAAGCCGCTGAACGGTCTCGCTTGCTGAAAGACATTATGGTGAGATTTGGTGATGTTGCGCCAGAAAGCTCAGTTGGGCATCTGGCCGTCGGATCTATGGCACACGACCAAGAGGTTGTCAGGTTCCGCGAAGGGCGGCTTTACGATTGATGTCAACGTTTGTCATACGTATGACAATTGACTGTCGATGAAATATCTGTTGAAAAATACCACGGCTGATGGCAGTGGTATTACACACCACACACTATGTCAGCTGCTTGCGCAAAGCGATATTGTTTATCTGCCTAACTTTGACTATCACTAATATTACTCCAATCACCTGCGAGGACAGCACACCAGTCGTGTGACTCGGAAGACTCGTTACACCTCCTGTATCCGTATGAAACGAGATAGTTTTTCCACGTCTACAGAGTGTGACAATTCCGCTATGATCAGCTATGGTCACCTTGAGAGCTCTAGTAACGTAAGTTCTCAAGGAATTTTTTCCTTCTAGAAGGGGTTTCTCCTTCTAGAGGGCTGTCTCGGATCTGGCGTAAAAGAGCCAGACGTTGGAGCAAGATCTCCAGAAGGATGACCCAGTTGCGTTTCCGCCGACATTCTCGCAGGGGATGAAGACTCTGAAGTTCTGACGTTCAATGACCTGGACTCATCCGTGGACCCTGGTCGACCTGGGTCCAAGGCTGAATACGGTGACCTTTGTGGTTGAGGTGGAGGTGGAACCCATGGTTGGCTGTACGTGCCTGCCGGGGGCGATACATTCGGATCTTCATAGAGACTGTTCCCCTCGTTCACGTCAGATGCACTGTGGTACAGCGACGGCACTTCACTCTGCGGCGGGGTCGAGTATTGTTGGACCGAAGCAGGTGCGGGATCTCGTGGCATCAAGCCGGGTCCCCGCGCGCTCCTGAGTTCCTCGGATCGCGCTGAAAGGTCTCTCGCAGATAGGTCTCTCGTACTGCCCCGCTGGTGTCCTTCACCGACGACTCGAGAGTTGGTCTGCGGAGAGCTTCTCACACTCTCCCTGCCTTCCTCTACGCTTGGGGCTACCCCACCCTCAAGGTTGCTCTGGCTCGGTAGCTCTCGATCGGTTCCGGTGCTTTCTGCTGTGCCATCCTCGCTCTGTTCCTCGAACATTACTGCATCTGAGTCGGCCTCGTTGACAAAGCTTTCAGCTCTCTCCTCCATAGTCTTCACTGCTCTATCTTCTTCCTCGCGGTCCCGAATCAGTGTATAGGTCGGATGTTTCTGCATGTGCTTTTCAAAGTCCTCGGCAGAGCCAAAATCGATGTCATTGTGTTGCTCATAGCAGGCCAAGCATTTGTAGAAGGCGCGTAAATCTCCATACGAACGGAAGGCCACAAGATGAGAGGCCGCTAGCAAGTCCCGCGACTCTACGATTCTATGTCTGGAGGATAATCGTAGTGCCGGGTAGTTTCCTACTTCGAGACTGCAATATCTGTACACAAAGTACCAAAATAAAGGGTTCTACGAAACGATGTCCACCTTCAAGGAAGAATTTTGTTGCTCATGGTTACAAACAGGACTGCTTGGGGGCCATAATTGTCAGCAGAATGCATCGAAGCGTCAACGCAGAGACTGGCTACGCCGTTGAAAACACGAATGAACCGTCAAGTTCTAGGGTGGTCAATCATCCATCCAATCCGGATGAGTTCAGAATGTACGCCCGACGTGATGGATCCTACGTAGAGAAATTAAGCGAAAGTTTGAATCGTCTCAGTAGAACCCGTCACGCCCGGCGTAGATTCTGAATTCATCCGGATTGGATGGATGATTGACCACCCTGGACTCTCATTCAGAAATAGTGTCTTGACTCTCGGAGAAGACATGAATGACGTTGTACTTCTTTGAGTGGACAGAGGGCATCTACGCTAGAGGTAGAAAAATCCCACCTACCGCATCGTGCAGGATCCTTGGAGTTGCAAGACACGAACGATGACAAGCCTTCAGCTAACTTAGAAGTGCTTTAGGAGACTAGTGTTGCTGTCCTTACATGCCAAGCTGCGGCCGAGGCTTGCTGATGATTTCCCGACGCCTCATCAGGTGTTCGTCGGCAGGAAGATCGACAAGACTAAGCTCTGGTTTCTTTTAAGGCGTAGGAAATAACGCTAACCTGGAGAGAAGGTCAACGGACAGTATTGACCGGATCGGACAAGGGCAAAGACGCAACATGGGGTGATCTTGACAGATCCCGCTTACTAGGGTCGAGCCGTGGTGAGCATCTAAAGCTTGTGATGTGCTCGGCAAGGGAGCGTGTTTGGTGTGGTGTACAAGCGGAACCTTAACCTGGTTCCCGCTCCTTCACGCCATCCGCGAAGGAGCTAGGTCGGCGGGATCACCTTATTTCGACCACCTGCTCAGCTCTGTCTCCATCTCCACGCATCCCCAATCGGGCTTTGCACAACTTCCCCATCCAGCCCATCCAACTCACCCGGTCCATGCAGCCATTTCAGCATGCATTCCGACTCCTCTCCCGATGGCGAACATGGACGCCGGGTATCATCATGTGCCGCGGCGTCAGTGCAATGCCGTTCTGTTTCGGCTGCCCGCTTGCGGGGCGGGCATCGCCCAACCCTTCTCCTAGTGTGAGTTTGTGGTCACTGGACTGCCGACTTGGCTACACACACTTCTATTTTGGAAATGCCATTGAATCCATCATCCATTCGCACTCTACCTCGTACGACCTTGTGCAGCTCTGCATTGACTAGTGGATGATCCAAAGAGACAGATTGCTTGTGCGTGGCTCAACTTTACTGCCAAGACTACGCTGCGCATGGCTCAACGTTGCACGAATGTCACTGTCTCCTTCAACCGTAATGCGAGAGAATCATGACATTCGCCGTGCAGCAGTATCGCTGCTACTGCATCGCACAAGTCCAGCGCTACTTGAACTTTGGACCACGTCTCCTAGCCTGGGCTGGACATCATACATCCTGGTAGAAAACGATTCCGGGGAACAGTGCTGCACTGCAGGTGGTGGTCTGTTGAACGAGTTGAGAGAATCGCTTGACCCAAGCTCAGGCGATCACGGACGCCATTCTTCAACCTCGACAAGATTTCGCAGGATGTGATGAGGGAACACTGATGGCTTTCAAGACCCAACAGACCTCCTCGAAAAACCTAGAGCCATTCTGAGGAGCATCAACCAACATAGGAGTGCACCCGCTGCGGCTGCTTCCCATTAATCAGCACTGTAGAAGCAGACAAGGCTTGTTTAAGAAATGGGCGTTGTTGCTAATAGATGCGTAAATTCAAGGTTAAATGAGTGGACACCCGAGTTGTCGGAACTATCTCCAGTGGCTGAGTCGGAGATAACCCATACCGGGGAAAGTCGTTACACTGCATACGGTACGATCATGCCACTTGCATGACGTACAGACACAGCAACGATCGACGGAACGAGCGTCCTCAAACATAGCCTGTGCGGCAATGGCATACACGAGTAACAAGCTTGGTTAGCGTAAGTTGAGCTTCACTTGCGATCTTCCCTTGAGCAAACCCGGATCTACGCTCGGATCAGGTGTTCGCTCCTCCGCAACGGGAGATCTTGTCGATTTATTGGACCAGATTCATTCCTTGCGTCAGGCGAGATGAAATTCTGTGCTGAGGAAGTTAGGTCTTCACACTCTCGTTGCTCACATCTGTTTGCAGTGACATCCTGAAGGCTTAAGGGCTTGAGTTGCAAATGCGTGGCGCATACGGTGTGATGCATTTGAGTATTCCACAAGCAAGTCGTGCTGACGTCGCTGGAAAGCGGCCCAACGAAGAAGCTGAACGCGTCAGAAGGTCCACCCAGAGAGCATTGGGCTATATAAGAACCATTCGTCTTCCCTCTACGTCCTTTTCTTCATCATCTCAGCATCTCACTACCTCAGCTACTACCCCTCGAGACAACTCTTGGACTCTCTTCTGCTGGTCTATCCTTCCCGACATCTTTGCAAGTCCCCAGGATGTATCACCTCACTCTCCTCTGTATGATAGCTGCGCCATCGGCCCTAGCATTCCCCTTCGTGGCCAACTTGCCGGGGGTCAACAATGAAATGCTCGAGGCGCGTCGCGCACATTACAACGAGAACCAGAAACGCCAGACTTCATGCCCTATCAATCCCAACCACCCAGGCGCCCACAAATACGTTGCCCCCTACCTGTACACTGGTGCCAACCACGGACTTCCTGGAAGCGGTATTGGCTGCTTCGATGTTCCCATTCCCGGTGACCCCAACCACTACTTTGAAGCTCCCGGCCCGCTCGACATTAGGGTTCGTGCTACGTGCCTTCGTTCTCTAGAACCTCATTGACTGTGAAGATAGGGACCATGCCCAGGCCTCAATACCGCAGCCAACTACCACGTAAGTTGTGTACCACTTGTCATCGTCTCCACTAGCTAACCCGAGAGCAGTTCATCAGTCATGACGGCATCATGACCTTCGCAGAGCTTCTCGACGCGCAGCAGAACATCTTCAACGTGGGCTACGACCTTGCGGTCACTCTCGCTGCGCTCGGCGTCGGCCTCACTGGCGACATCGTCACCGAGAAGATGTCCATTGGATGCGATGCCACGAGCCGTACATCTGCCTTGGGAGGCCTGCAAGGCGTCCTTGGCAAGGAAGGCGGCATCAATGACCACAACGTTCGTTCACCTCACTTCGCAACCAGTAGAAACATCACTGACTGCCCGTACAGAAATTCGAGCAAGACACCTCGCTCTCTCGCACAGATTTCTTCTTCCACGGCGATGACCACACGTTCAACGCGAGCATCTGGAAAGAGGTCACCGCAGTAACCAGCGGCTTCAACAATCTCTTCAACCGCGACGCCATGGCGAAAATCATGTCCGAACGGTACAAAGACTCCGCAGCCACGAACCCGAACTTCTACTTCGGCCCGAAGTCCGTCATCCTCTACGGCGCAGCCAGCTTCCTCTACGAGCTCATCCCATCCCTGGGCAATCAGGGCATTCCCACTCGCGAGGTCGTCAACTCTTTCTTCGGCGCGAAGCCCGATGGCAGCGGCGGCTTCACCTTCGTGCCCGAGAGAATCCCGGATTCATGGGACATCCGCCCGACGCCATTCACGAACGCGGACGTCGCTGCTGAAGTCGTCGCCCTCTACTCTCAATTCCCGGTTCCTTTGGGCGGCAATGTTGGAATCAACAATTTCAACGCCATGGGCTCGTTCGGCACCGCTATCCAGAATGGGAAACTGAGTCTCAACCCCAAGGACGTCAAGTGTCTCCTCTACCAGATCGCCACCGAGAACGTGCCCGACAGCCTGAGCACCGTGCTCGAGCTGCCGCTGAACGTTCTAAACTTCATGACGGGCAAGCTGAACCCGGTCTTTGCAGGGTCCGGGTGCCCGCTGAAGTTGACGTGAGGAGCGTTCTTGTGAGCGACGGCCGCAAGCCGGCAGACGGCGGTGCATTGCTGTTTTGTGCGGGCGTTGCAGCAAGGATTTTGGAACAATCTGTCTGGAACAAATCAGGCGCAGAGTAACGTCTTTTCTATAACCTTCTGTCCCTATTTGGGTGTCTGGGCAGGGTTGACTGAGCGTTCATGTTTGCGAGGCGTCACTTGATCGCACGACTTTCTGTCACGGTAGTTCAAAGCGTAATGCTAAACTGTACATAATCCTGGAGAATATCGTATTGTAAATGCAACCCATCGAGCAACGCCCTTCATTACCGCGTGACCTTGCCAACTACATACTCCGTGGTGGAAGAAGTAGTCGGTTATTCGACAACAGCCCTGCCAATAACGGATTCACCATGCCACTGGACAACATTAGCGTTCACCGAGCGCGTTGCGATGTCGAAGTATTTTCGCTGTGTACAGCCGCGTCGAGAACGCGAACCAAGAGGACACCACGCAATCAAAGGCGAGCGTCTCGAAGCCAATCCAATTGATGAACCCGAACAACAGACCTTCGCAACGCCCTAAGAACCGGGTGAATCGACCCCTTCCCCCCCCCCTCTCCCAGCTCAGCATCCACCTCCCCGTCTCCCACGCCCCGTGTCCACACCTCCATCTCTCACGCCCCCAAACGCCGTCGACGATGCCGCACAACGGACGTCCGTCCCTGTCGCCCAACGAACTGCCCGACCGCGGAGCCGCTCGGTCTAGTGCGACGTGGGAGAATCCTGGCCCCGACCGTCTTCGGAACCGTGCCCGGGCATCGCCGCTCGGCCTGAACAAGACGCCGTGCGGCAACAGCTGGCTGCACCTGTGAGGCTGTGCCGCCGCGTCCACGTCAGCGGCTGTGGTGTGCGGCGGTCGAGTGGCGTTGGACCGGCGTGCGGGGCGCGCTGTCCCTGAGAGCCGCCTGCAAGAGCAGCGGTCGTGGCGGCATTGCGCCGTGCTGCGTGCTTGGTGAGTCGTGCGTGCCGCTTCTGCTCTTCGCTGTCGCTGCGGCGGTCTGCGGGACCGTGAACGTCTGTCGCGCGACGGCCGAGCGGAGCTGTAGGCGGTGTCGAGAACGACGGCTGCCGGAGCGCGAGAGAGGACGACGCGGCTGCTGGGCTGGCTGCTCTCTCGTCGCGTGACTGACTGTCGGATCGACGTGGTGCAGTTCGTGGGCGGCTGGCACCGTCAGGCGCGTTCACGGACGGCTCGGAGTTCACGCTGGTGTTGGGGGGGATGGGAACAGGTTCGTCACTCGGCAGTGGCGTGTTGGTAAAGCACTTGAGAGGTGAGCCAGATGAGCCGAGAACAATGGTTCCACGCTCGTCTCCTCTACGCACGCAACACGAGCTTGAAACATCACAACGACTAGAAGCTCGTCCGATCAGAAAGCCCACTGGTCCAGCCACCGCTCCATCCACTCCGGCCGCACGGCCGACAAGTCCTTCATCCGCCTGCTCGCCGCCGCTCCGTTCTCCGTCCTGTACCTCAGCGCGGCCTTGTCGTCCGCTTTGGCGATACCGTCGAAGAAGTCCAGGATCTTCAGCGCGGGCTTCGCCTTCGTCTCCTCGGGGTCGCTCGCGTCAGACTGCCTCAGCGCATCGACCCACTGCTGCGTGGGCACGAGGCGCGAGTGCGGCCCGGCGCGCTTCATGACGTGCGCGACGAGCGGCTCCCAGGTCGTCGGGTGCGGGTTGACGAGGTTGAAGATGCCGAGCTCGTTGCTGCGCGCGCGGTCGTGCACGATCTCGAGGATGATGGCCGCGAGCTCGTCGACGGGGATCCAGTCGATGGGCGGGAGCGTCTGCGGGAAGAGGCGCATGGACAGCGACGATTTGACGAGGCACGGCAGCCACTCCGTCTTGTTCCACTCGCCGCCGTTGCGTCTCAGCGGGCCGGCGATCTGGCCGACCCGTAGGATGCTCGTGGGGACGCCGGAGCGCTCGCTGGCGTTGCTGAGGATCCGCTCGGACACGTGCTCAGACCTCTCAACAGTCAAGCACAAAATCCATTACTTGACTGACTGACCGATGCAATCAGTCAGTCAAGTAAGACTTTGTAAGCCTGTTGATCAGTCAAGCAAGGTGTTATAAGGCCTCGATTTTACTTGACTGACTGAGTGTACTTGATTCATCTTGTCTCTATTAGGGTCAGTGTTTGGGTGTCGGGGGTGATCGCGGCCTCCGATTGGTCTGCCCATACGGCCGGATCGGAGCGTGTGAGGCCCGTTTGTAGATCCCCTACAGACTAGCATAAACGAGCCACTTAGAGCATAGCGGAAGCTTCCGCTTCTTATTCCACCTTCTTAGATCAATTGTCTGAAGGAGGTCATCAACTTTGACGCGTCAAAATCATTACCAATTCATTACTAGATGTCACTAAAACGCACCCGCAACGCCTTACAAGGCTCGCTATCATCATCCAGCTCTCAGAACGCGCATGCGGCTAAGCGCGCACGAACGAACGCGTCGTCCGCAAACAGGCAATCTACCTTACCCTTTGCTTCACCACCTGCCTCTGCATCGCCAGATCCGACTACACAGCCTATACTAATCGTATTAGGCGATGAAGCCGATGAAGCCGAAGAAGCCGAGGTTGAAGATTCACAGACTGTGCAGCGTAGAGTCACAATCGCCGCAAAGGAGCGTGCTGAATTTGAAGTCGATTCTACGCTATTGAAGGGTTTCGGCACCTATCGCGTTCGGTTACGCACCAAACGAAGCGTTGGCGAGAGCCGCATCTCATGGGTGTTCAAGCATGGTGCTGAGGCTGAGAAGCTGCAACAAGACGGTACTTATAGCGGCAGGTACTGGATCTGTCAACATTGCCACGACAAGCGCGTAACTCTCGAGCCTTACAA